>SKCR01007699.1:0-50345 GCA_019454045.1 Zanthoxylum bungeanum | reverse complement strand
TATATCTATGTGATCTAATCACAAATGATGAGAGTGCAATTTCCTTGTCACATAGTTAATTTGCTACAACAACACAATGATCTGTGCAAATAGTGACGCTATGGGTCATATTATCCAACAGTCGATACCTTGTATCACTTCCTCATACGTAGTCAGTCGGTATTCCTCAATAAGATTGACATCTTCATGAGGTGAGATCAGAAATCCATACCCCAGGTTGTTTTTTGACTCTCTCTGACTTACGTGGTTCTTGTGTATTCGAAGATTATGGTATAGTTACATCTTTGATGAACTATATATATTCTATTAGGACTTGGTTGGAATAGTATTACTCCGATTTTCATCAAGTTTTACTTTCCTCCCACTTACCTCTGCATCTCGGTATTCCTCTTAGGAAAACCGCATGGTGAGCAACAATTACATGTGTATCTTGTGAGTTGTATAAGTACTATACTTTGGTTTCCCTAAGATAACTACAATTTAGGCACTTATACGAATTGGGTTCTAGTTTGGTATCATCCAAACATATGCCTAGCATACCCAAATCTTCAGGAATGAGAAAACTCGGTTTCTTTCCTGTTAATATCTAATATGAAGTCTGTCAAACAGATTGTTATAGAACCTTATTCAAAATAAGTTCTGCACTGTTAAATGCGTATCCGTTGAAGGAAATGGTAGCTCAGAGCGACTAATGATTAACCTTATCATGTCTAACAAAATTCGGTTTATCCGTTCGGACACACCGTCAAATTGACATGTTCCGGGAGGAGTCCTCATTGAAAGAATACTATACTCTTTCAAGTATTGAGAAATATTTCTTAAGTTTTCATCATGGTCTAACCGTGACGGTTTTACACTTTAGCCGATATGTTGTCTACTTCGTGTCGAAACTCTAAAAGTTTGCGATTTGTGTTTCAAAAGAAACACATAACCATAACGTGATGCCAATCCGTAAAGGTCACGAAATATTCATCCACCTCTAGCCTAGCTAGACATGGGCCCACTTGCTTCACTATGAACTAGGGCTAACAGATCGGTGGCACTTACATTTTTACCAAGTAAATAGTATTTTAGGACTTGCCCAATAAACTAGATTCGTAGACATCATTTTAATAGAATCAAATTTGTCCTAGTACCCACTCTTCAAAAGTGTGGATATACGAGTCTTGTTTAAATTGTATCCCAGACAACAAAGCCACAATAAGTTTTAACTGATCAAATCAGTGTGAGCTATTGGTTTGTCATGTTATATGTTTGAGATTTATTTATATTCAAAATATAAATTCTGTTATTCACATCTAATGTGTTTATCTCAATATCATCTTTATATAATAAAAAATTTTAGTGTTCTAGAATATAAATGTATACCTGCAACGGGTTAAACCCTGATATAGAGATAATCTATCTAGTCAAACTAGTTACATCGTAACAGCTTCCTAATTTAAGTACACACCCGAAGGTGTAGTTCCTAAACTTAGGTATCTACGATTAAAACCTTGACTTTCGTTCGTTTCCGATTCGTAGATAAATCTCGTCTGAAGTCAGTATCCATGCTCTCAGCAAGATTCTGTACAACAGTACATTTTATGTACCATATCCAGTATCTAAAATCCATTTAATACCAGTAGGTGCATATTTATGACAACATATTTGAAGTCAGAGCACGTGCCGTTCTTCAATTCTTCATGTCTGCTTTCCATACTGTTGATGTCTAATATAGGTCCCAAGAATCATAAATCAAGCATAAAAACGCAAATCGGTACAAAGGAGTAAGGCGGAATACTACTCACATTGAATGGTTTTGATGAAATGAGAACACAAGCCTTCAAGCTCCCTCAATCCTCACGGCAGTAGCTCTCCTTGCTGTGGACTGCTCGGTTTGGCGTTTCCTAGATGGTCCAATATTCGGCCATGGGTGGGCACCATTGAAGCTCCAAGCTCAAGCTTTCCATGCTCCCAAACTCCACTTCCCTATCACCATAATAGAACCCTAGAGTGTGCTAGCACTTGTTTTTGTCCATATTAATTGATCAACCAGAAATTGATGAGAATTAGGTCTCAAACCGTGAGAGAGATGAAGAAGATTTTTGCTCCAAAATGATCAAAACGTGAAACCCTTCCAGGGAGAGAGAGAACGAATTCCAAAAACATAAGGAGAGAGAGAAATAAAACTTTTTATATATATTACTTTAAAACATTTACCAAGTAAATAATAAAGTATATATATATATTAAACTTTAAATCAAAAAAAAAAAAAAAATAAAAAAATCAAAAGTCCAAAAAAAAAGCAAAAAGCAAAAAGGTACAAGTCTATCAACTTTATTCCCATCACTTTTTACTTTTCACATCAAGTCACTTTATTAAAGTGACAACATGTCATGTCACGTCACTCAAAGTGACAAGTGATTTGACGCGTGATGCGACTAGTGATTTGACGCTTGATGTGACTTGCGTGCCGCGCTCGGATTCGAAATACGAATGCGCTCGCAATCACTCTCGGGCTCGGGTTCGCTAATTCCAAATTAAAATTTTCCGTCGCGTCGTAATTAAATGATTACGCCTAGCGAATTCACTATTCACGTCGCTAACGAATTAATTCTAAATTAATTCGTTCGCCCGAATTAAAATCCAATTTCAATTCCGCGTCGAAATCTAATTTCATATAATATATCGAATATATTATTTTTACCGATTAATTCCAAATTAATCGTTCTCTCTCTTTAAACGATATTTTATCCGAGATAAAATATCTCCGTAATAATCCCAGATTAATTTTCTCTCTCTAGAAATAATTTTCTCTCTCTTCTAATTAATCCCAGATTAATTAAAGTGCGAGTCATACATCATCGGTGAATCTTTGGGAACCGACCCATGAGATCTCCGGATATGTTGGCAGTAAATACGGTCGTCGGACTATCCGAACACGTAAGTACCTCGTACTACGTTTATACCGATTTACAAGACAAGGTTGGCTTCTAGCAAAGCGCCATGCCTACCCAATTCTCCAGAAATATGCTTACAGGAATATAGCGATCTATATCAAGCGTAGTATACCGAAGTATTGGTATATCAGCCCAGTATCGGATAGTCACGTGCTAGGGCTGGGGCTGGATAAGTGTCTGCCCCGTCCGAAACACATGTCGGATGTCTGGTAACTAGTCTCTATAATCGGATATACATGACCTTGTCATAATATCCCGATGGCCGGCCAGCACTTAAGAGCACTAATACCGTATCCTGCGTGACATCATCTCCACTATGACTGGAGTGATACTTCCGTCTTGACATCACACCCAATACTCTACGATTCTCAATATACTCAGCTTCGGCGTACACAGAACCGGTTAAGAGTCCTAGACGACCTCAACTAAAGTATATTGATTGTCGTAAGCATTAGCGGTGCAAGTCTCAGGTTAAGACCAAATACACCTACCCTGATTTCGGATTCCCATAGACACATAGTCATAATACCAATGGGATTCCGAGGGGTCTATCCAGAGCGAAGCTGTTTCCCGTACCATCGGTGAAACACGACCTCCTATCGCACTTGCATAAGTATCCAATACTTATATATATGAGAACTATGCCGTTGTGCCCTCACAACGCGCACAAGTGCAATACTAGCCTATTCCGCATTATCGATGTCCTGTCTCGATAATACTACGACTAGGGATATTTAATGATTAAACCTTCGGGGACTGATACTGTCTCATATCATTCTCAGTCCAGGAACTAATCATAGGGACCTCTCTTCATTTATATATCTATAGTGATCTAATCACAAATGATGAGAGTGCAATTTCCTTGTCACATAGTTAATTTGCTACAACAACACAATGATCTGTGCAAATAGTGACGCTATGGGTCATTTTGTCCAACAATCTCCCACTTGGCACATAGCCAGACTCAAGTGTCCTACACCCGAACTATGTACGGTTGGCTCAAACTGCTGAGAAAAGCTTTCGTCAGCGGATTTGCATGATTATCATCTTGATGCGATTTATTCGATCATCACATCGCCACGATGTATGATCCGAATGAATCAGATGAATATCTAAGTATGTATCTGGATCGTTGATGAGACCATTAATTCTTTAGCCTGTGCTGACGCCTAGCTCAGCTGCTAACAGAACTATATCTAATCTAATTAGATTTGTATCGACCCAAATGACTTCTATTGCTGCTTCAGTTGCAGCAACAACCCGCATTTGTTGCTTATTCGGTAACAATATCTTGCTTGGAAGATTTCCAGCTCACTTTACCGTTATTCAAACTATATAGCACCGTTTGCGACTTTTAGTCGTCTTTATCGGTTATAGGAAACTTGCTACAGTGACCCCAGTCACTTCAAGTTCTCCTTCTCCATAGACTAAGACAGCATCCTTAGTTCTCTAAGATACTAACGGATGTTCTTAACATCAATCCAGTGACTATCACTCGGATTGGCCTGTTTGTGAATCCATATGCTCAAAGCGTATGATACACCAGGTCTCGTACATTTTTCAATGTACGGTTTCTAGGAGAGTATTGCGAAAGCCAAGCTTTCGACGATATTTATTTTATGGGAATATCATTTCCAAGAAATGACGTATTATCATTATTTTATAGGACAACCACTATCAGTGCGCTCCCACTAACCTCCTTATATACACAAGAAATATTTTCGTTTTGAATTAAATCATACACCATTATGATTATATCAAAACGATAATTCCAAGAACCTAATGCTTGTTATATCCAATCATGGATCAAATAACTTGCATTATCCAAATGGATTTACCGTGGCAACAGGTAAAAGGTTGAATCGTAATCAACACAATGTTGATAACGATACCTTTCCGTTAAAAGCCTAGCTTTATACGCTGGTATGTTGCCATCCATGTATGTCTTCCTAGAAGACTTTTAAGTACCATTAGGCACAATGCCTTGTGGTACATCAACTAGTATCCAAACTGGTTGATATACATGGAATCCATTTCGGATTATACGGCACTTTGCCATAATTAGGGAGTTGATATCTTATATCACTTCCTCATACGTAGTCAGTTGGTATTCCTCAATAAGATTCACATCTTTATGAGGTTAGATCAGAAACCCATACCCCAGGTTGTTTTCTGACTCTGTCCGACCTACGCGGTTCTTGTGTATTCGAAGATTAATGGTAATAGTCTCATCCTGGATGAACTATTCATGTTCCATTAAGATTCAGTGCCTTGAACAGTATTACTCCGATTCCATCGAGTTATACTATCCTCCCACTTACCACTGCATATCGGTATTCCTTTCAGGAAAACCGTATGGTGAGTAACAATCTAATTGTTCTCTTGTGAGGTGTATAAGTACAATACTTATGGTATCCCTAGGATAACCTACATTTGGCACTTATCCTATTTGGGTTTTAGTTTGGTATCATCCAACATATGCCTAGCATACCCAAATTATCAAGAATGAGAAACCCGGTTTCTTTCCCGTTCATATCTAATATGATATCTGTCAAACAGATTATTATGGAACCTTATTCAAAATAAGTTCTTGCACTGTTTAAAGCTTATCCGTTGAAGGAAATGGTAGCTCAGAGCGACTCGTGATTAACCTTATCATGTCTAACAAAATTCGGTTAATCCGTTCGGACACACCGTCAAACTGACGTATTCCGGGAGGAGTCCTAATTTGAAAGAATACTATACTCTTTCATATATACAAGAAACTTATTGCTTAAGTATTTTCCATTACAGTCTTACCATGACGGTTTAATACTTTAGCCGATCTATTTGTCTATTTCGTGTCGAAACTCTAAAAGTTTCCGATTTGTGTTTCAAAAGAAACACATAACCATACGCGATGCCACATCCGTACAGGTCACGAAATATTCATATCCATATCTAGCCTAGCTAGACATGGGCCCACTTGCTTCACTATGAAGTAGGGCTAACAGATCGGTGGCATTTACACTTTTACCAAGTAAATAGTGTTTTAGGCACTTTGCCCAAATAGACTAGATTCGTAGACTTTATTTGAATGGAATCAAATCAGTCCTGGTATCCGCTCTTCAAAAGTGCGGATATACGATTCTTGTTTATCAGTGTCCCTGACAACTATGCCACAATTAAGTTTCTTAACTGATCAAATCAATTTGAGCTATTTATTTGTCATGTTATATAATTGAGATATCATTTATATTCAAAATATAAATCTGTTATTCACATCTAATGTGTTTATCTCAATATCATCTTTATATAATAAAACACTTTAGTGTTCTAGAATATAAAGGTACACCCGCAGCGGGTTATACGCGATATCGAGATAATGTTTCTAGTCAAACTAGCTACATTATAACAGTTTCTAAATTTAAGTACTAACCCGAAGGTAGTTCCTAAATTCAGATATCTACGGTTAAAACAGCGACTTTCGTCCCGTTTTCAATTCGCAGATAAATCTCAATTGAAGTCAGTATCCTGTTCAAAAGATTCTGAACATCAATATATATATTTTATGTACCACACTAAGTATCTAAAATCCAATTTAATACTTGCTGTGAACATAATTATGACAAACATAATGGATTAAGCACTTAAGTTATCATTACATGATCTTCCAAAGATTATGCTCTACTATTTGCTTAACTCCAGGCTTAGGCATAATACGTTATTTTATCAAATAAAATAAGTTATTATTTTTCCAGGACCATCCTGAAATTTATTCCCAATTTGAAAATTAAAATCGTTTAAATACATTTTCACCCAGGATTATGTCTTAAACACTAATCTTTCATTTTTATATCTTGATTCTAATAGTCCAACTATTTAATCAACGATTTGTGGTACTATTTATTATAATGATTATAATAGTCCAACTATATAATCAAATATAATCTAAATTAATTAACCTCAATTACATTGATTACTATAATCCAATTATAAAATCAACTGTAAACTGAAATTAATTAATTCAAATATATTGATTAATATAATCCAATTATATATAATCAAATATAATACAGTCCAACTGTTTATAAAACAACAATTTAAATATTAGTCCAACTAACATTTAATCTAACGACGAAATAATTTGAATGAGCGCGTATGGCGAGTAATTGAACGAGTATTGCAAATTCAATTCTTGCCTCCCACTATTTTTCGGCGAGCCTCTAACCCTCTGTCGAGTACTCGGGAAACCGTGTTTCCTAGTGGGCTAGGATCCCGTTAAATATCACACAATCTTGACTTTGGCCAACAAATTGTATGATAATTAACTAGGTAGATCTCGAAGATCAATTGGATCTCATCCAATTCCTAGATCCAGTAGGCGGATATCCAAATCCTAAACATATATCTTATATATGCCAATACATCCAATGTATTACCTAACCTTTTTCCTCTGAATCAACTAAGCCTTGGCTTTGGCACAACAAACTTAGTGATCCCAGTCAAGTGACCCATTGACCATGGAAAGCTTCGTAATCAATGTCGATGGACAAGAAGTGGTCTTGACTTTGGCCAACAAACCACAACTTGGACAAGACACCGATATGGAACAAGCCTTCGTGATTCAAACACATCTTCGACGGACAAAGGGCTTGACTTTGGCCAACAACCCAATGCCAATCTCGGATCTTGAGTAAGAATCACTCAATGGAAGGAAAAACACTTGATATTGAGCGAGGTTTTTTCGCGTGCAATTGGCAACCAATTTATTATCTTTATTAAGGTCTCATCATCATACACCCTTAAACATGCATTCTAAACACATAATAAAGCGCATATGAAATAAAATAATAATGATATGCGGATGGATACTTTACATTGATCCTAGATCAAATCTCTCATTTTCTCTCTCCAAAACTAGCACATGTATTTACTTCTACCCGTTACACTACACTTCTAAAGAAACCTCATTTACATTGAGGGGAATAGGTGAGAAGAGAATACAAAGAATAGAGGTGATAAGGCTGGACACGCAGGTCCAATTTATAAATCAAATTTATTACAAAATTTCCAAAATTGCCCCACCCGACTAATATCCATCCGATATACATTATTCATGCATCGCAACCATGTATTCATACAAGCATGTTATCAATCAATCTAATCCAATTAATTAATCTGATAATTAGTGATCATCCAATGTTCAAACAACGATTTGATTTTTGCTCGAGTCAAACTCGTTTTGCGAATAAGTACTCAAAGTACGAATTCTCGAATTAAATTAAACTACATAATTAAATCCAATTTAATACGCATTTAATTCTAATTCACTATTTAATTCCAAATTAAATATTACACTTTTATTAATGAACCTTTACGACTTAAATTCCAAATTTAATCGCAACGGGTCTCAAAGCCCGATTAACATCTAATGTTTATTTAATTAAAGTCCAATGGGCTTTTAATTAATTTCTATAAGGCGTGGACTTTTGGTCAACTCGGGTCAAACCGAAACCAAAATCCAATCCGGGAGTTACCCCATAAGCCTTTAAATTAATTTTGGCCCATTAGGCCCAATTAAATAATTAAGGTCCATTAAGTCATAATTGGACTTTATGGATACGGTTTTAGGCCCAATTGGATCCAACCAAATTGGCCTAAACCTAACTTTGTACAACAAAGCCCAAAAGCCCAATCACAACCTTAAAGGCCCAATTTCCAAAAATAAGCCCAATTAATTAACTTATAAAATTCTAAATTCCATAATTAATTAACCTAAGTGTAATACACAATTAACACCCAATTAATATTTCTAAAACATCAATTAGCATACTTAATCATGCACTGTAATGACAAATAGTGTCCAACACAATTTAACAAAATCAAACCCATTACATGCTACTTTATTCTCGGCAATTAGGGGGTTTTTCCAATCCGATTCGGTTTCAATCCAATTGAATCCACAATCATCATTTCCCAAATCAATTCAATTCATCCAATGAATTAAACAAAAAACACAATGAATTTCAAATTCAATTGAATTCGGCCAAGCCACTTTAATTTGGGAAAAATGTTCCAAATCAAAATTCAATCAAATTGAACTTCAAAAAACATTACCCAATTGTTTTAAGTCATCCAATGATCAAACAAACAAAATCACCAAGAAATTTAGGGTTCTTTAATTTCGGCCAACATAAGCAATTTGGGGAAATTTGTTCCAAACACAATTTCAACAAATTGATCCAATCAATCCTCATTAAACATACTTTAAGCATTCTAAATCATCCAATTTCATCAAACATGCTCAAAATCAAGTTTACCCAAATTTTTCACTTTATGCCAACATAACAAATTGGGGAAATTTGTTCCAAACACAATTTCTTCAAATTGATCCAATCAATCATTAATTCATCAACATTTAAGCATACTTAATCAATCAATTTAATCAAATCATGCTTCAATTGATTTTACCCAATTTGTCATGCCCAAAATTTGGGGAAAATTGAATCCAATCCAATTTCATGAAATTGATCATGCACAACTTCAATTCATCAACATACAAGCATACTTAATCATCCAATTTAACCAAATCATGCTTCAATTGATTATCCCCAATTTTAACCCCAACTTTTTTCATGCTTGATCAAAGCTCAAGATACCATTGTTGATGTCTAATATAGGTCCCAAGAATCATGAAATCAAGCATAAAAACGCATGAATACTTCAAGGAGTAAGGCGGAATACATACTCACATTGAATGGTTTTGATGAAATGAAGAACACAAGCCTTCAAGCTCCCTCAATCCTCACGGCAGTAGCTCCTCCTTGCTGTGGACTGCTCGGTTTGGGCGTTCCTAGATGGTCCAATATTCGGCCATGGGTGGGCACCATTGAAGCTCCAAGCTTCAAGCTTTCATGCTCACAAACTCACTTCCATATCACCATAATATAACCCTAGAGTGTGCTAGCACTTGTTCTTCTCCATATTATTTATCAAACCAAAAATTGATGAAGAATTAGGTCTCCAAACCGTGAGCGAGATGAAGAAGATTTTGGCTCCAAAATGGATCAAAACCGTGAAACCCTTCCAGGGAGAGAGAGAGACGAATTCCAAAAACATAAGGAGAGAGAGAAATAAAAAGCTTTTTATATATATTACTTTAAAACATTTACCAAGTAAATAAATAATTATATATATATATTAAACTTTAAATCAAAAGTCAAAAGAAAAAGCAAAAAGCAAAAAGGTACAAGTCATATCAACTTTATTCCCATCACTTTTTACTTTTCACATCAAGTCACTTTATTAAAGTGACATCATGTCATGTCACGTCACTCAAAGTGACAAGTGATTTGACGCGTGATGCGACTAGTGATTTGACGCTTGATGTGACTTGCGTGCCGCGCTCGGATTCAAAATACGAATGCGCTCGCAATCACTCTCGGGCTCGGGTTCGCTAATTCCAAATTAACGAATTTTTCGTCGCGTCGTAATTAAATGATTACGCCTAGCGAATTCACTATTCACGTCGCTAACGAATTAATTCTAAATTAATTCGTTCGCCCGAATTAAAATCCAATTTCAATTCCGCGTCGAAATCTAATTTCATATATATATCGAATATATTATTTTTACCGATTAATTCCAAATTAATCGTCCTCTCTCTTTAAACGATATTTTATCCGAGATAAAATATCTCCGTAATTAATCCCAGATTAATTTTCTCTCTCTAGAAATTAATTTTCTCTCTCTTCTAATTAATCCCAGATTAATTAAAGTGCGAGTCATACATCATCGGTGAATCTTTGGGAACCGACCCATGAGATCTCCGGATATGTTGGCAGTAAATCGGGTCGTCGGACTATCCGAACACGTAAGTACCTCGTACTACGTTTATACCGATTTACAAGACAAGGTTGGCTTCTAGCAAGACGCCATGCCTACCCAATTGTCCAGAAACATGCGTACTGGATTAAGCGATCTATATCAAGCGTAGTATACCGAAGTATTGTTGTATATCAGCCCAGTATCGGATAGTCACGTGCTAGGGCTGGGGCTGGATAAGTCTGCCCCGTCCGAAACACATGTCGGATGTCTGGTAACTAGTCTCTATAATCGGATATACATGACCTTGTCATAATATCCAGATGGCCGGCCAGCACTTAAGAGCACTAATACCGTATCCTGCGTGACATCATCTCCATATGACTGGAGTGATACTTCCGTCTTGACATCACCCCCAATACTCTACGATTCTCAATATACTCAGCTCGGCGTACACAGAACGGTTAGTGTCCTAGACGACCTCAACTAAAGTATATTGATTGTCGTAAGCATTAGCGGTGCAAGTCTCAGGTTAAGACCAAATAACACCTACCCTGATTTCGGATTCCCATAGACACATAGTCATAATACCAATGGGATTCCGAGGGGTCTATCCAGAGCGAAGCTGTTTCCCGTACCATCGGTGAAACACGACCTCCTATCGCACTTGCATAAGTATCCAATACTTATATATATGAGAACTATGCCGTTGTGCCCTCACAACGCGCACAAGTGCAATACTAGCCTATTCCGCATTATCGATGTCCTGTCTCGATAATACTACGACTAGGGATATTTAATGATTAAACCTTCGGGGACTGATACTGTCTCATATCATTCTCAGTCCAGGAACTAATCATAGGGACCTCTCTTCATTATATATCTATAGTGATCTAATCACAAATGATGAGAGTGCAATCAATTCCTTGTCACATAGTTAATTTGCTACAACAACACAATGATCTGTGCAAATAGTGACGCTATGGGTCATTTTGTCCAACACATACGGCAGTCACGCTTCCGTGTCCCCGTTTGCCACAATTTAGGCAGACATTTTGGGATATGTTCATTTATCTTCCCAGAAGATAATGATTTTTGCCTATGCCCTTTTTCCACACTCTATAAGCCTTTGGCCTAGCCTTGGCCTTCTAGAATATCAAAATAAGATGCGCCTTGCGCTTCTTGCCTTATTGCAAACTTTGGGTTTGACTCAGAGTATAGCCATTAATTCTCCAAGAGTTAACTATTACAATTTATAGAACTTCTAAGATCTAAGAATAGATATATGAAGATCCTTCAATTTCAATATCATATTATAAGGATCTATAATCTTTAGTTTTGACTAAGAAATGGAGGAGTCTATTTGGCAAGCTTAATGGATTAAGCACTAAAGTTATCATCACATGAATCTTCCAAAGATCATGCTCATTATTTGCTTAACTCTGGGCTTAGGCTTAAGATGTTATTTTATCAAATAAAGTAACTTCTTAGTCTTCAGGACTATCCAGATTCGTTATTCCCATTTTGAAAATTAAAGTCGTTAAAATACATTTTCTCCAGGATTATGTTTTAAACACTAATCTTTCAATTATCGTTATTCTAATAGTCCAACTATTTAATCAACGATTTTAGGTACTATTTATTATGAATATTACTATATCCAACTATATAATCAACTATAATTTGATAGATTAAATCAATTATATTGATTACTATAATCTAATTATAAAATCAACTATAATTAATTAAATCAAATATATTGATTACTATAATCCAATTATATAATCAACTATAAATGAAATAGTTTGAATACAATCCAACTGTTTTATTAAAAAAACTATTAAATATTAGTCCAACTAATATATTAATATATATTGACGAAAAATTTGTAATGAGCGTGTATGGCAAGTAACTAAACGAATATTACAAATTTAATACTTGCCTCCAACTATTTTTCGGCGAGCCTTTAACCCTCTGTGGAGTACTCGGGAAACCTTGTTTCCTAATAGGCTAAGATCCCGTTAAATAACACACAATCTTGACTTTGGACAACAAATTGTATGACAATTAACTAGGTAGATCTCTAAGATCAATTGGATCCCATCTTATTCCTAGTTCCAGTAGGTGGACATCGAAGTCCAAAACATATATCATATATATGTTGGGTTTCTACGGTCCCAAGGATCCATTTAAAGCAATGAAATATATGTGCGAATACATCAAAGAAGTTGCGAATACTTACATCGATCGGTTGAGGAGATGCGATGAGCAACAAAAAACTTTTGTGCCCTCCTTGAGCTCACGGTTTTTTCTGTTGTTTTTATCCTCCAAGAATACGGCAATGGTGATCCCTCCAAGCTCCAAGCTTGTGTGATTCCATGCACAAAAGTGCGGTTCCCTATCACCTTCGCAACACCCCGAAAGCGTGCTAGCACTCCGGAAATTTTGCCGCAAAATTTCCTATTGCTTCTCCATGGCTCACGGTGAAACCAGTGAAGGAAGAAGCAAAACAACCCCTTGGGCGTGAGGGAGGGAAGAAGAAAGAGAAGAGAATGTGTATGTTATTTTGGTGGTTGGACATAAGTGTATCTAATACACAATTCAAAGGTCAAATACCAATAAATTAAATAAAGGTAAATGGCTTTTTAATCCAACCAACTACTCACATCAATCACACAAATCAAAAATGACAAGTTGTCACATCACTCAAAGTGACAAGTGATTTGACGCTTGATGTGACTTATGGACACACTTGAATTCGAAATGCGAGTGCGTCCGCAAACACTCCCGGGCTCGAGTTCGCTAAATCCAAATTAACGAATTTTCCTTTGCGACGTAATTAAATAATTATGCCTAGCAAAATCACCATTCACGTCGCTAACGAATTAATTCTAATTAACTCGTTCGCCTGAGTTAAAATCTAATTTTAATTCCGCGTCGAAATCCAATTTCGTTATAATATATCGAATATATTATTTTATCGATTAATTCCAAATTAATCGTTCTCTCTCTTTAATGATATTTTATCCCATATAAAATATCTCCGCAATTAATCCCAGATTAATTTTCTCTCACATCTAATTAATCCCAGATTAATAAAGTGCGAGTCATACGTCATCTGTGAATCTTCAGGAAGTGACCCATGAGATTCCTGGATATGTTGGCAGTAAATCCGGTTGTCGGACTATCCGAACACGTAAGTACCTAGTACTACATTTGTACCGATTTACAAGACAAGGTTGGCTTCCAGCAAAGCGCCATGCCTACCCAATTCTCCAGAAATATCCTTATAGGAATATGTGATCTATATCAGGCGTAGTATACATAGTATTGCGTATCTCGATCCAGTATCGGATGTCACATGTAAGGCCTGGGGATGGAAATGTGTCTGCCCCGTATGAAGCACATATCGGATCTCTGGTAACTAGTCTCTATAATCGGATAAACATGACCTAGTCATAATATCCTGATAGCTACAGCATATAAGAGAACCAGTTCCGTATCCTACGTTATCATCATCTCCACTATTACTGGAGTGATACTTCCATCTCGACATCAAACCCAATACACTACGATTATCAATATACCCAGAAGAGGCGTACACAGAACCTGTTAAAGCCCTGGTTGACCAAAACCAAAGTACATTGATTATCGCAACTATTAGCGGTGCAAGTCTCAGGTTAATACCAAATACACCTACCCTGATTCGGACTTCCATAGACACATAGTAATACTACAAATGGAATTCAGAGGGGTCTATCCAGAGCGAAGCTGTTTTCCGTATTATCGGTAAAACACAACCTCTTAGTACACTTGCATTAGTATCCTATACCCAAATATATGAGAACTATTCTGTTATGCCCTCACAACGCGCACAAGTGTAATACTAGTCTTTCCACATTATCGATGTCCAATCTCGATAATACTCTAACTAGGGATATTTAATGATTAAACCTTCGTGGATTGATATTGTCTCATATCATCTCAATCCAGGAACTAATCATATGGACCTTTCATCATTTATACATCTTGGTGATCTAATCACAAATGATAAAAGAGCAATTTCCTTTGTCACATAGTTTATTTGTACAACAACACCATGATCTGTACAAATAGTGACGCTATGGGTCATAACTATCCAACAATCTCCCACTTGGCCTATAGCCAGTCACTCAGTGTCCTACACTCGAACTATGTTGGTTCGCTCAAACTTCTGAGGAAAGGCTTTCGTCAGCGGATTTGCATGATTATCATCTGATGCGATTTATTCGATCATCACATCGCCACGATGTATGATCCGAACGAATCAGATGAATATTGAAGTATATATCTGGATCATTGATAAGACCATTAATTCTTTAGCCTGCGCTGTAGCCTAACTTAGCTGCTAACAGAACTATACTCTATTCTGATTAAGATTATTATCGACCCAAATGGCTTCTATTGCTGCCTCAGCTGCAACAATAACCCACTTGTGTTGTTTATTCGGCAACAGTATCTTGCATGGAATATTTCCAGCTCACTGTTCCGTTATTCAAACTGTATAGTACCGTTGTTACGACTTATAATCGTTTATATCGGTTTGGAAACTTGCAGCAGTGTACCTAGTCACTTCAAGTTCTCATTCTCCATAGTATAAGACAGCATCCTTAGTTCTCTAAGATACTAAACGATGTTTTTATCATCAATCCAGTGACTATCACTTGGATTGGCCCGATTGTGACTCCATATGCTCAAAGCGTATGAGACACCAGGTCACGTACATTTATTTCAATGTACGAGTTCTCGGAGAGTATCAATAAATTTAAATCTATCCTAGTAGATCTTTATTCCTAGAATAAAGGTTGTTTCTCCAAAGATTCTACGGAGAATTTTCATGAAAGCCAAGCTTTCACCGATTGTATTATGGGAATATCATTTCCAAGAAATGATATATCATCATTAATTAGGACATTCATTGTCAGTGCGCTCCCACTAACCTCTTTATATACACAAGAATCATTTCTATTTTGAATTAAATCATACACCATTATGATTACATCAAAACGATAATTCCAAGAACACTATGCTTGCTTCAATCCATCCATGGATCGAATAACCTACAAACCTTGTTTGCTAGTTTTGGTACGAAAAAACCGTCAGGATGTTGTAAACATCCTCCGAAAGGTTTCTATTTAAGGAAAGCGATTTTGACGTTCAGCTACTATATTTCATTAATGAAACATGCAGCATTAGCAAGCATTATCCAAATGGATTTACCGTGGCAACAGGTAAAAGGTTTCATTGTAATCGACACAATGTTGATAACGATACCTTTTCGTTACAAGCCTAGCTTAGTACGTTGATACGTTGCCTTCCATGTAGTCTTCCTTGAAGACTTATATAGTACCAATAGGCATAATGCCTTGCGGTACATCAACTAGTATCCAAACATAGTTGGTATATATGGAATCCATTCAGATATCATGGTACTTTTCCATAATAGGGAGTCGATACCTTGTACCACTTCCTCATACGTAGTCAGTTCGTATTCCTCAATATATTGACATCTTTATTAGGTGAGATCAGAAACCCATACCCCAAGTTATTTTCTGACTCTCTCTGACTTATTTGTGGTTCTTGTGTATTCAAAGATTATGTATAGTTAAATCTTTGATGAACTATTTGTGTTCCATTAAAGAATCGATGCCTTGAATAGTATTACTCCGTTTTTCATCGAGTTTTACTTTCCTCCCACTTACCACTGCATCTCGGTATTCCTCTTAGGAAAACCGCATGGTGAGAAATAATTACATTGTTCTCTAGTGAGTTGTATAAGTACTATACTTAGGTTTCCCTAGGAGAACCTACAATTAGGCACTTATCCAATTTGGGTTTTAGTTTGGTATCATCCAAACATATGCCTAGCTTACCCAAATCTTTAGGAATGAGAAAACCCGGTTTCTTTCATGTTCATATCTAATATGAAATCTGTCTAACAGATTTTTATGGAACCTTATTCTAAATAAGTTTTGCACTGTTTATGCGTATTCGTTGAAGGAAATGGTAGCTCAGAGCGACTCATGATTAACCTTATCATGTCCAACAAAACTCGGTTTATCCGTTCGGACACACCGTCAAATTGACATGTTCTGGGAGGAGTCCTCATTGAAAGAATACTATACTCTTTCAAGATATGAGAAAATTATTGCTTAAGTATTTTCATCATGGTCCAATCATGGTGTTTAATACTTTAGCCGATCTGTTTGTCTATTTCGTGTCGAAACTGTAAAAGTTTCGATTTGTGTTTCAAAGGAAACATATAACCATAACGCGATGCCACATCCATAAAGGTCACGAAATATTCATATCCACATCTAGCCTAGCTAGATATGGGCCCACTTACTTCACTATGAACTAGGGCTAACAGATCGGTGGCATTTACACTTTTACCAAGTAAATAGTGTTTTAGGCATTTTGCCCAATAAACTAGATTCGTAGACATCATTTGAATAGAATTTGATTTGTCCTAGTACCCACTATTCGAAAGTGTGGATATACGAGTCTTGTTGATTGTGTCCCAGACAACAATGCCACATATAAGTTTCTTCTGATCAAATCAATTTGAGTTATTTGTTTGTCATTTTATACGTTTGAGATTTATTTATATTCAAAATATAAATTCTGTTATTCACATCTAATGTGTTTATCTCAATATCATCTTTATAAAATGAAACACTTTAGTGTTCTAGAATATAAAGGTATATCCGCAACGGATTAAACCCTGATATAGAGATAATGTTTCAAGTCAAACTAGTTACACTTTAACAGTTTCCTAATTTAAGTACACACCCGAAGGGTAGTTCCTAAACTTAGGTATCTACGGTTAAAACATCGACTCTCGTCCCATTTCCGATTCGTAGATAGATCTCATCTGAAGTCAGTATCCTGCTCATAGCAGATTCTGCACACCAGTACATATATATGTACCACATCCAGTATCTAAAATCCAATTTTAATACTAGCAGTGAACAATTTTATGACAAAAAGTTTGAAGTCGGAGCCTTGCCTGTCTTCAATTCCTTCATGTCTGCCTTGTCCATACGGCAGTCACGCTTCCGTGTCCCCGTTTGCCACATTTTAGGCAGACATTTTGGGATATGTCATTTATCTTCCTAGAAGATTATAATGATTTTGCCTTTGCCCTTTTCGGTATCCCAGAAGCCTTTGGCCAAGCCTTGGCCTTCCGGAATGTCGAAATAAGATGCACGCCTTGCGCTTCTTGCCTTATTGCAAACTTTGGCTTTGACTCCTTGAGTATAGCCATTAACTCTCCAAGAGTTTACTATTGCAATTTTGTACTTCAAAGATCTAAAATAGATCTATGAAATAGATCCTTCAATTTCAATATCATACTATAAGGATCTAATCCTTAGTTCTTATTAAGAATTAAGGAGTATATTTGGCAAGCTTATTGGATTAAGCATTAAAATTATCATCACATAAATATTCCAAATATCATGTCTACTATTTGCTTAACTCCGGGCTTAGGCCTAATATGTTATTTTATCAAATAAAGTAACTTATTAGTTTCCAGGACCAAATTAATTTTATTCCCATTTTGAAAATTAAAGTCGTTTAAAACATTTTTCACCCAGGATTATTTTAAACACTAATCTTTCATTATCTTTTTCTAATATCCAACTATTTAATCAACGATTTTAGGTACTATTTATTACAATGATTACTATAGTCTAACTATATAATCAACTATAATTTAATTGATTAATTCAATTATATTGATTACTATAATCCAATTATAAAATCAACTATTAATGAAATAGTTTGAATACAGTCCAACTGTTTATTAAAACAACAATTAATATATTAGTCCAACTAATATATTAATTTATATGACGAAAATTTGAATGAGCGCGTATGGCAAGTAACTAAACGAATATTGCAAATTTAATATTTGCCTCCCACTATTTTTCGGCGAGCCTCTAACCCTCTGTTGAGTACTCGGAAACCTTGTTTCCTAGTGGGCTAGGATCCCGTTAAATAACACACAATCTTGACTTTGGCCAACAAATTGTATGATAATTAACTAGGTAGATCTCTAAGATCAATTGGATCCCATCCAATTCCTAGATCCAGTAGGTAGACATCCAAGTCCGAAACATATATCTTATATATGCCAATATATCCATATATTGCCTAACCTTTTTCCTCTGAATCAACTAAGCCTTAGCTTTGGCACAACAAACATAGTGATCCTAGCTAAGCGGATCCCATTGACCTTGGAAAGCTTCGTATCAATGTCGATGGACAAGAAGTGATCTTGACTTTGGCCAACAATCACAACTTGGACAAGACACCGATATAGAACAAAGCCTTCGGGATTCAAACACATCCTCGACGGACAAAGTCTTGACTTTGGCCAACCAACCAATGCCAGTCTTGGATCTTGAGTAAGAATCACTCAATGGAAGGAAAAATGCTTAATATGATGTCGAGGGTTTTTTTGCGTGCAAATTGGCACCCAATTTATTATCTTTGTTAAGGTCTCATCATCATACACCCTTAAATGCATTCTAACACATAATAAGGCGCGTATAAATAAATATAATGATATGCAATGGATACTTTACACATTGTTCCTAGAACAAATCTCTCCCTTTCCTCTCTCCCGCTATCACATTATTACTTCTACGTGTTACATAACACTTCTAAAGAAACCTCATTTACATGAGGGGAATAGGTGAGAGAGAAATACATAAAGTCAAAGAGGTATAGGCTGGACAAGCAGGTCCAATTAATAAATTCTAAATTTATTACAACAATTTCCAAAATTGCCCCACCCATCTAATATCCATCCAATATACATTATTCATGCATCACAACCATGTATTCACACAAGCATGTTATCAATCAATCTAATCCAATTAATTAATCTGATAATAATGACCATCCAATGTTCAAACAACGATTTGATTTTGCTCGAGTCAAACTCGTTTTGCGAATAAGTACTCAAAGTACGAATTCTTGAATTAAATTAAACTACAACATTAATCCAATTTAATATGTATTTAATACTAATTCATTTATTTAATTCCAAATTAAATATTTCACTTTATAAAAACCTTTACAACTTAGATTCTAAATCTAACCGTTACGGGTCTCAAAGCCCGATTAACATCCAATGTTAATTTAATTAAAGTCCAATGGGCTTTCAATTAATTTCTTAAGGCATGGACTTTTGGTCACCTTGGGTCAAACTCAAAGACTAAAGCCCATTTAAAGGAATCACCCTTATATGCCAAGAAACCAATTTAGGCCCATTTAGGCCCCAATAATATTTAAAGGTCCATTAGTCATAATTGGACTTTATGGATATGGTTTTGGGCCCAATTGGATCCAACTAATTTGCCTAAACCAATCTTGGTACAACCAAGCCCAATTAAGCCCAATTACAACTTTAAAAGCCCAATTCCAAATTTGGCCCAACATAATTAATTCCAAAATTCCAATTTCACAATTTAATTACTCAAAGTGTAATCCATAATTAATTACCCAAATTAACATTTTCCAAAACATAAATTTGTACAATTAATTATGCCCATTATCATCAATTAGTGTCCAACACAATTGAATCAAAAATCAAAACCCATTCCACATGCTTATAGTCTCTCGGCAATTAGGGTTTTTAATGTTCGATTCAGTTTCAATCAAATTAAATACACAATCAACATTTCTCTAATGATTCCAACTCATCCAATGAATCAAAAATAAAAAAATCAAGACAATTTAGGGCATCACTATTCTCGGCCAAGCCTAGCAATTGGGCAAAAATTGATCCAATCAACTTTTCATGAAATTGATCCAATATAACTTCAATTAAACATTATTTAAGCATACTTAATCAAACAATTTAATCAAATCATGCTCAAAATCAATTTACCCAATTTTAACCCTAAATTCAAGTTTCATGCTTTAACTCGCTCTGATACCATTGTTGGGTTTCTACGGTCCCAATGATCGATTTAAAGCAATGAAACATATGTGCGAATACATCAAAGAAGTTGCAGAATACTTACATCGATCGGTTGAGGCGATGCGACGAACAACAAAAAAACTTTTGTGCCTCCTTGAGCTCTCAGTTTTGTTGACAGTTTTGTCCTCTAAGAATTTGGCAATGGTGATCCCTCCAAGCTCCAAGCTTGTGTGATTCCATGCTCACAAGTGCGGGGTTCCCTATCACCTTCGCAGACCCCGAAGTGTGCTAGCACTCCGGAAATTTTGCAGCCACAAAATTTCCTATTGCTCTCCATGGCTCACGGTGAAACCAGTGAAGGAAAAGAAGCAAACAGCCCTTTTGGAGTGAGGAGGGAAGAAGAAAGAGAAGGGATGTGTATGTTATGTTGGTGGTTGGACATAAGTGTATCTAATACACATTTCAAAAAGTCAATACCAATAATTAAATAAAGGTAAATGGCTTTTATCCAACCAACTACTCACATCAATCACTGAAATCAAAAATGACAAGTTGTCACATCACTCAAAGTGACAAGTGATTTGACGCTTGATGTGACTTGTGGCCGCACTTGAATTCAAAATGCGAGTGCGTCCGCAAACACTTCCGGGCTCGGGTTTGCTAATTCCAAAATAACGAATTTTCCGTTGCGAAGTAATTAAATAATTATGCCTAGCAAAATCACTATTCACATCGCTAACGAATTAATTCTAAATTAACTCGTTCGCCTGAATTAAAATCTAATTTTAATTTCGCGTCGAAATCCAATTTCGTATAATATATCGAATATATTATTTTACCGATTAATTCCAAATTAATCGTTCTCTCTCTTTAATTATATTTTATCCCAGATAAAATATCTTCGCAATTAATCCCAGATTAATTTTCTCTCTCATCTAATTAATCCCAGATTAATAAGTGTGAGTCATACGTCATCGGTGAATATCGGGAAGCGACCCATGAGATCCCCGGATATGTTGGCAGTAAATCTGGTTGTCGGACTATCCGAAAACGTAAGTACCTAGTACTACGTTTGTACCGATTTACAAGACAAGGTTGGCTTCTAGCAAAGCGCCATGCCTACCCAATTCTCCAGAAATATCCTTACAGGAATATGTGATCTATATCGGCGTAGTATACGTAGTATTGCGTATCTCTATCCAGTATCGGATGTCACGTGCAAGGCCTGGGGCTGGAAATGTGTCTGCCCCGTACGAAGCATATATCAGATCTCTGGTAACTAGTCTCTATAATCGGATAAACATGACCTAGTCATAATATCCCGATAGCTGCAGCATATAAGAGAACCAGTTCCATATCCTACGTGATCATCATCTCCACTATTACTGGAGTGATACTTCCATCTCGACATCACACCCACCCATACACTACGATTCTCAATATACCCAGAAGAGGCGTACACAGAACCTGTTAAAGCCCTGGACGACCAAAACCAAAGTCATTGATTGTCGCTGTTGGTTGGTTTTCTAAGGTCCCAAGATCAAACAGACATGAAATTATGTGTGAACACATCAACGGAGGTAGCGGAATACTCACATTGATCGGTAAGTCGATTTGAAGACGAATCAAGGCCAAAAAACTTGCCTTGTAAGCCCACTGCAGTAGTCCACTGTCCCTGCAAAACAGAATTTCGGGTCTCAAAACGAAGCTCCAAACTCCGTCGGATGAGTCCCGCCTCATGGGTGAACCTCCCTACCACCTTCGCAAGACTCGTAGTGTGCTAGCACTTGCGGTTTTCACCATGAAAACCCAACTCTTGCTCCCCTTATTCACGCCCAAACTGGTTCAAAACAGTGAAGAATAGCCACACTTGGGCGTGAGAGAGATGAGAGAATTTGAGAGAAAAATGTGTTTTGTGTTGTTGTTAAAATGATTTACCAAAAATCAATTTATATTTATGCCATAATATTCATTAAATTAATAAAAAATTATGACAAAAAACATGCAATGGCTTAGAGTGTCAAACACTCAATTTCCATGCATTGATATTGAGTGCAATGTACACTATCTACATGCAATAACATTGAGTGTATTATACACTATCTACATGCAAAGCATTAGAATGACATGTGTCATGTGGGCCCCACACGTTTCCAAATGAAAGTGGGCCCACGTGCACTCACGCGTTCGGTTCGATATTTCCGAAATACCGAGCTTACGTCGCGACGTTAATTCAATCGAATAATTGCGGCTACTGAAATGATTATTTTACGTCGCTAACGAATTAATTCTAAATTAACTCGTTGCCCGAATTAAAATCTAATTTTAATTCCGCGTCGAAATCTAATTTCGTCTAATATATCGAATATATTAATACATCGATTAATTCCGAATAATCGTTCTCTCTCTTTAGACGACATTTATCCCGGATAAAATATCTCCGTTATTAATCCTAGATTAATTTTCTCTCTCTCTACTTTATAATCCCAGATATTCAAGAGTGCGAGTTGTGCGTCATCGGTGGATTATCGGGAAGCGACCCATGAGATCCCCGGATAATCTGGCAGTAAATACGGTCGTCGGAGTGCCCGAATCACGTACGTACCAAGTACTACGTTCTACCGATTTACGAGACAAGGTCGACTCCTAGCAAAGCACCAAGTCTTTCCCAAGTTCTCCGGATATATTCATCAAAGAATATCTAGATCTATATCAAGCGTAGTATACAATTGTATTGTGCATATCGGCCCAGTATCGGATAATCACGTGTTAGGGCTGGGGCTGGATAAGTGTCTGCCCCGTCCGAAAACACTATCGGATGTCTGGTAACTAGTCTCTATATATCGGATATTCATGACCTGGCCATAATATCACGATTGGATGCGCATCACTTTAAGAGCACTAATACCGTATCCTGCGTGACATCATCTCCATTACGACTGGAGTGACACTTCCGTCTCTGACATCACATCCAATACACTACGATTCTCTGATAACCCAGAGAAGAGGTGATCACAAGAACCAGTTAAGATCCCCCACCACAAAAACCAAAGTTTACCGATTGTCGTAGTATTAGCGATGCAAGTCTCAGGTTAAGACTATACACACCTACCTTGATTTCGGCCTCCCATAGACACCTAGTCATAATACCAATGGGATTCCGAAGGGTCTATCCAGAGCGAAGCTGTTTCCCGTACCATCGTTGAAACACGACCTCCTATCGCACTTGCACAAGTATCCAATACTTATATATATGAGAACTATGCCGTTGTGCCCTCACAACGCGCACAAGTGCAATACTAGCCTATTCCGCATTATCGATGTCCAGTCTCGATAATACTACGGCTAGGGATATTTAATGATAATCCTTCGTGGACTGATACTGTCTCATATCATCTCAATCCAGGAACTAATCATAGGGACCTCTCTTCATTTATATCTATGGTGATCTAATCACAAACGATGAGAGTGCAATTTCCTTATTACATAGTTATTTGCTACAACAACACAATGATCTGTGCAAATAGTGACGCTATGGGTCATATTATCCAACAGTCGCAAGTATTAGCGGTGCAAGTACCAAGTTAAGACCAAATACACCTACCCTGATTCGGACTTCCATAGACACATAGTAATACTACCAATGGAATTCTGAGGGGTCTATCCAGAGCGAAGTTATTTTCCGTACCATCGTAAAACACAACCTCCTACTACACTTGCATGAGTATCCTATACCCAAATATATGAGACTATGTTGTTGTGCCCTCACAACGCGCCAATTGTAATACTAGTCTTTTCCACATTATCGATGGTCCAATCTCGATAATACTCTGACTATGGATATTTAATGATTAAACCTTCATGGATTGATACTGTCTCATATCATCTCAATCCATGAACTGATCATATGGACCTTTCATCATTTATACATTTTGGTGATCTAATCACAAATGATAAAAGAGGAATTTCCTTTGTCACATAGTTAATTTGTACAACAACACCATGATCTGTACAAAATAGTGATGCTATGGGTCATAACTGTCCAACAATATATGCCAATATATCCAATATATTGCCTAACATTTTTCCTCTGAATCAACTAAGCCTTGTCTTTGGCACAACAAACTTAGTTATCCCAGTTAAACGGAACCCATTGACCATGGAAAGCTTCGTAATCAATGTCGATGGACAAGAAATGATCTTGACTTTGGCCACCAAATCACAACTTGGACAAGACACAAATATGGAACAAAGCCTTCGTGATTCAAACATATCTTTGACGGACAAAGGCCTTGACTTTGGCCAACAAACCAATGCCAGTCTTGGACCTTGAGCAACAATCACTCAATGGAAGGAAAAACGCTTAATATTTTGTGAGGGTTTTTCGCGTGCAAATGGCAACTAATTTATTATCTTTGTTAAGGTCTCATCATCATACACCCTTAAACATGCATTCTAAACACATAATAAGGCGCATATAAAAAAAATAATAATGATATGCGGATGGATAATTTACACAATTGTTCCTAGAACAAATCTCTCCATTTCTCTCTCCTTCTAGCACAAGTATTACTTCTACCCGTTACATAAACTTCTAAAGAAACCTCATTTACATTGAGGGGAAATAGGTGAGAAGAGAAATACAAAGAGTAAGGAGGTAATAGGCTGGACACGCAGGTCCAATTAATAAATTCTAAATTTATTACAACAATTTCCAAAATTGCCCCACCCATCTAATATCCATCCGATATACATTATTCATTCATCGCAACCATGTATTCACACAGGCATGTTATCAATCAATCTAATCCAATTAATTAATCTGATAATTAATGACCATCCAATGTTCAAACAACTATTTGATTTTGCTCGAGTCAAACTCGTTTTGTGAATAAGTACTCAAAGTACGAATTCTTGAATTAAATTAAACTACAACATTAAATCCAATTTAATATGTATTTAATACTAATTCATTATTTATTTCCAAAATAAATATTACACTTTATAAATAAACCTTGACGACTTAGATTCCAAATCTAATCGTTACGGGTCTCAAAGCCCGATTAACATCCAATGTTAATTTAATTTAAAGTCCAATGGGCTTTTAATTAATTTCTTAAGGCATGGACTTTGGTCAATATGTGTCAAACCCAAATACCAAAGCCCATTTAAGGAATCACCCTTATATGCCAAGAACCAATTTAGGCCCAATTAATATTAAGGTCCATTAGTCATAATTGGACTTTATGGATATGGTTTTGGGCCCAATTGGATCCAACCAATTTAGCCTAAATCCATCTTGGTACAACCAAGTCCATTAAAGCCCAATTACAACTTTTCAAGCCCAATTTCCAAAATAGGCCCAATATAATTAAATTCCAAAAATCCAATTTCACAATTTAATTACTCAAAGTGTAATCGATAATTAATTACCCAATTAACATTTCCAAAACACAAATTGTACAATTAATTATGCTCATTATCATCAATTAGTGTCCAATACATTGAATCAAAAAATCAAACCCATTTCACATGCTTATAGTCTCGGCAATTAGGGTTAATTTATGTCCGATTTGGTTTCAATCCAATCAAATCCAATTCAACATTACCCAATTGATTTCAAGTCATCTAATGAATCAAAAATCAAAAATACCAAGACATTTAGGGCATCATACCATTCGGCCAAGCCAAGATATTGGGCAAAAATTGATCCAATCAAATTTTCAAGAAATTGATCCAATCCAACTTCAATTAAACATCATTCAAGCATACTCAATCAATTAATTTAATCAAATCATGCTCAAAATCAATTTACCCAATTTTAACCCAAAGTTCAAGTTTCATGCTCAACCTCGCTCTGATACCATTGTTGGGTTTCTACGGTCCCGAGGATCGAATAAAGCAATGAAACATATGTTCGAATACATCAAAGAAGTTGCAGAATACTTACATTGATCGGTTGAGCGATGCAATGAAGAATAAAACTTTTTCTGCCCTTTGAGATGCTCTCGGCAATGTGCAGTTTTGTCCTCCATGAATTCGGCAATGGTGATTCCACCAAGCTCCAAGCTTTGTGTGATTCCATGCTCAAAATTCAGTTTCCCTATCGCCTTCGCAAACCCCGAATGTGTTCTAGCACTTGGTAATTTTTGCCACAAAAATCACCCTTGCACTCCTCTTCATTCTCGGTAGTTTGGCAGAAAACATAAGAGGAAATCAGCCTCTTGGGTGTGAGAGAAGAATAGAAGAGTGAGAGAGAGAGATGTGTTGGTTGTTACAAAAATTGTAATTGATTTTCTAAAAATCTAATACCAATATTTTTCTACAAAAAAGTCAAAGCATTAAAGCTTTGCCAACTACCACCATCAATCACAATGACAAGTTGTCATATCACTCAAAGTGACTAGACATCACATCAATTGATTGACTAGTGATTTGACGCTTGATGTGACTTGTGGGCCGCACTTTAATTCTCAATACGAGTGCGCCCGCAAACAATCTCGGGCTCGGGTTCGCTAATTCCAAATTAACGAATTTTCCGTTGTGACGTAATTAAATAATTATGCCTAACAAAAATCACTATTAATGTCACTAACAAATTAATTCTAAATTAACTCGTTCGCCCGAATTAAAATCTAATTTTAATTTCATGTCGAAATCCAATTTCGTAAATATATCGAATATATTATTCGATCGATTAATTCCAATTAATCGTTCTCTCTCTTTAAATGATATTTTATCCCAGATAAAATATCTCTGCAATTAATCCCAGATTAATTTTCTCTCTCATCTAATTAATCCCAGATTAATAAAGTGGGAGTCATACGTCATCGGCGAATCTTCGGGAAGCGACCCATGAGATCCCCGGATATGTTGGCAGTAAATCCGGTCGTCGGACTATCCGAACACGTACGTACCTAGTAATACATTTGTAACCGATTTACAAGACAGGTTGGCTTCTAGCAAAGCGTCATGCCTACCCAATTCTCCATAAATATCCTTACAGGAATGTGTGATCTATATCAGGTGTAGTATACATAGTATAGCATATTTCGATCTAGTATCGGATGTCACGTGCAAGGCTTGGGGCTGGAAATGTGTCTGCCCCGTACGAAGCATATATCGGATCTCTGGTAACTAGTCCTCTATAACGGATATAAACATGCCTAGTCATAATATCCCGATAGCTGCAGGATATAAGAGAACCAGTTCCGTATCCTATGTGACCATCATATCCACTATGACTGGAGTGATACTTCCATCTCAACATCACACCCAACACACTACGATTTTCAATACACCCAGTAGAGGCGTACACATAAATTGTTAAAGCCCTGGACGACCTAAAACCAAAGTATATTGATTGTCGCAAGTATTAGCGGTGCAAGTCTCAGGTTAAGACCAAATACACCTACCCTGATTCAGACTTCCATAGACACATAGTCATACTACCAATGGAATTCCGAGGGCTCTATCCAGAGCGAAGCTGTTTTCCGTACCATCGGTAAAACACAACCTCCTATTACACTTGCATGAGTATCTTATACCCAAATATATGAGAACTACCCTGTTATGCTCCCACAACGCGCACAAGTGTAATACTAGTCTTTTCCACATTATCGATGTCCAATCTCGATAATACTCTGACTAGGGATATTTAATGATTAAACCTTCGTGGATTGATATTGTCTCATATCATCTCAATCCAGGAACTAATCATAAGGACCTCCTATCATTTATACATCTTGGTAATCTAATTACAAATGATAAGAGAGCAATTTCCTTTGTCACATAGTTAATTTATACAACAACACCATGATCTGTACAAATAGTGACGCTATGGGTCATAACTATCCAACAGATCGAATAAATCGAATCAGATGATAACTTTGCAAATCCGCTGACGAAAGCTATTTCTTAGCAGAAGTTTGAGCGACCCGTACATAGTTCAAGTGTATGACACTTGAGTGATTGGCTATAGGCCAAGTGGGAGATTGTTGGACAATTATGACCCATAGCATCACTGTTAGTACAGAACATTGTGTTGTTATACAAATTAACTATGTGACAAAGGAAATTGCTCTTTTATCATTTTTAATTGGATTACCCAGATGCACAAATGATAAAAGTCAATATGATTAGTTCCGGATTAATAAGATATAAGACACTATTAATCCACTAAGGATAATCATTAAATATCCCTAGTCGTAGTATTATCGAGACTAGACATCGATAATGCGGAATAGACTAGTATTGCACTTGTGTGTGTTATGGGAGCATAACGGCATATTTCTCATATATTTGGGTATTGGATACTCATGCAAGTGTAATAGTAGGTTGTGTTTACCGATGGTATGGAAACAGCTTTGCTCTGGATAGACCCCTCAGAATTTCATTGGTAGTATGACTATGTGTCTATGGAAGTCCGAATCAGGGTAGGTGTATTTGGTCTTAACTTGAGACTTGCATCGCTAATACTTGCGACAATCAATATACTTTGGTTTTGGTCGTCCAGGACTTTAACAGTTTCTGTGTACGCCTTTTCTGGGTATATTGAGAATCGTAGTGTATTGGGTGTGATGTCAAGATGGAAGTATCACTTCAGTCATATGGAGATCATGGTCACGTAGGATATGGAACTGGTACTCTTATATGCTTTAGCTATCGGGATAATACGACTAGGTCATGCTTATCTGATTATAGAGACTAGTTACCAGAGATCTGATATGTGCTTCGTACGGGGAAGACACAATTCCAGCCATCAACGTAGCATGTGACATCCGATACTGGATCACAATACGCAATACTACGTATACTACGCCTGATATAGATTACATATTCCTTTAAGATATTTCTGGATAATTGGGTTGGCACGGTGCTTTGCTAGAAGTCAACCATGTCTTGTAAATGGATAAAAACGTAGTACTATGGACGTACGTGTTCGGATAGCCCGACGACCGGATTTACTGCCAACATATCCAGGGATCTCATAGGTCGCTTCTCGAAGATTCACCGATGACGTATGACTCAGACATAATTATTCTAGGATAATTATAAGAGAGAGAAAATTAATATATGATTAATTGCGAAATATTTTATCTGTGATAAAATATTATTTAAGAGATAGAACAATTAATTGGGAATTAATCGATAAAATAATATATTCGATATATTATACGAATATGATTTCGATGCAGAATTAAAATTAGATTTTAATTTGGGCCAATGAATTAATTTAGAATTAATTTGCGACCGACATGAATAGTAATTTTGCTAAGCATAATTATTTAATTAAATTTGATTTAATTATGTCGCAACAGAAAATTCGTTAATTCGGAATTAGCGAACCCGAGCCTGGGAGTGTTTGTGGGCCCACTCGGATTTTGAATCAATAAGGCCCACATGTCACATCACAAGTCACATCACTTATCACTTTAATTAACTTTATGGTGATGGGTTTTGGTGGGTTAGTGAAGACTTGTTTTACACTCCAAATTGAAATGATGGAAGATATATACCAGTTATTGATTTTGGTATATCTTGAGTTTGTTTTTTTGGAAAAATATTTGACACATCTCACACATCTTCTTCTCCTCTCTCCCTCACGGCACTTGGTGCCATTTTTCTCTAAAATTTCTCTCCTTGGCCGAGAGTTGCAAGAAGTCTAAGGGAAATTTTATTGCAAAATTTCCAAGTGCTAGCACACATCAACGAGTCTTACAAAGGTGATAGGGAAACCCATTCATGAGCATGGAATATTCTCAAAGCATGGAGCTTGAAGAACAACACAATGAGGACAACCAAGGAGCTTGGCCGAGAGACTCAAGGAGAATTTTTGTTGTCTTCGTATCGCAAAAGCCGATCAAAGTGAGTATTTCCGCTACTTTACTTTGATGTATTCACACATTTATATGCTTAATATGATATTGGTTTGACCTAGAAAACCCAACATGTTTGCTATTTGAGGATTCTGTCGAAGTTGGGTATGAAGGCAACAGATCTGAGTCCCTCCAACAAGACCATCAAGGCATATGATGACAGTGAGTGAGGCATTGAGGGCACCTTTGCCGCAATGGTCAAGGTTGGCCCGATTGAGGATGAGGTTGAGTTCACGGTTCTCGAAATACCGGCCAATTTTGCCCTGCTGTTGGGGAGGCCACGGTTTCATAAGCTTGGGGCGTGCCCTCCACTCTGCATCAGGTTATTAAGTTTCCGTATGGGGGAGAGATTGTCACCATCCGAGCTAAGGTAGACAATGATGTGGCTGCTTTGGAAATACCACATTTCACGAGGTTCCTGTTGGACAAAATGACCCATAGCGTCACTATTTACACAGATCATTGTGTTGTTGTAGCAAATTAACTATGTGACAAGGAAATTTCACTCTCATCATTTGTGATTAGATCACCACAGATATATAAATGAAGAGAGGTCCCTATGATTAGTACCTGGACTGAGAATGATATGAGACAGTATCAGTCCCCGAAGGTTTAATCATTAAATATCCCTAGCCGTAGTATTATCGAGACTGGACATCGATAATGCGGAATAGGCTAGTATTGCACTTGTGCGCGTTTGTGAGGGCACAACGGCATAGTTCTCATATATATAAGTATTGGATACTTATGCAATTGCGATAGGAGGTCGTGTTTCACACCGACGGTACGGGAAACAGCTTCGCTCTGGATAGACCCCTCGGAATCCCATTGGTATTATGACTATGTGTCTATGGGAGGCCGAAATCAAGGTAGGTGTGTATGGTCTTAACCTGAGACTTACATCGGTAATACTTACGATAATCGATAAACTTTGGTCTTGGTGGTAGGGGACTTTAAACGGTTTCTGAGTACACCACCACTTCTGGGTTTATCAGAGAGTCGTAGAGTATTGGGTGTGATGTCAAGATGGAAGTATCACTTCAGTCATATTGAGATGATGTCACGCAGGATACGGTATTAGTGCTCTTAAGTGCTGGCCGGCCATCGGGATATTATGACAAGGTCATGTATATCCGATTATAGAGACTAGTTACCAGACATCCGACATGTGCTTCGGACGGGGCAGACACTTATCCAGCCCCAGCCCTAGCACGTGACTATCCGATACTGGGCCGATTACACAATACATTAGTATACTACGCTTGATACAGATCTTAATATTCTTAAATGGATATGTCCGGAGAATTGGGTAGACTTGGTGCTTTGCTAGGAGTCGACCTTGTCTTGTAAATCGGTAGAACGTAGTACTGGTACGTACGTGATTCGGATACTCCGACGACCGTATTTACTACTGCCAGATTATCCGGGGATCTCATGGGTCGCTTCCCGATAATCCACCGATGACGCACACTCGCACTCTTAAATAATCTGGGATTATAATAGAAGAGAGAGAAAATTAATCTAGGATTAATAACGGAGATGTTTTATCCGGGATAAAATGTCGTCTAAAGAGAGAGAACGATTAATTCGGAATTAATCGATATATTAATATATTCGATATATTAGACGAAATTAGATTTCGACGCGGAATTAAAATCAGATTTTAATTCGGGTAAACGAGTTAATTTAGAATTAATTCGTTAGCGACGTAAATAATAATTTCGCTAGGCGCAATTATTTATTTCGATTGAATTAACGTCGCGAAGTAAGCTCGGTATTTCGGAAATATCGAACCCGAACGCGTGAGTGCACGTGGGCCCACTTTCATTTGGAAACGTGTGGGGCCCACATGACACATGTCATTCTAATGCTTTGCATGTAGATTGTGTACATTGCACTCAATGTCATTGCATGTAGATAGTGTACAATGCACTCAATGTTATTGCATGGAAATTGAGTGTTTTACACTCTAAGCCATTGCATGTTTTGTGTCATAATTTTATTATTAATTTAATGAAAATTATGGCATAAATATAAATTGATTTTTGGTAAATCATTTTAACAACTTAATACACAATTTTATCTCTCTCAAATTCTCTCTCTCCTCTCTCACGGCAATGGTGGCCATTCTTCACTGGTTTTGAACCAGTTTGGGCGTGAATAAAGGAAGCAAGAGTGGTTTCTCATGGTGAGAAATCAAGTGCTAGCACACTTTCAAGTTTTGCGAAGGTGTGTAGGGAGGTTCACCATGAGGCGGGACTCATCCGATGGAGTTTGGAGCTTCGTTTTGAGACCCGAAACTGCCAAGACAGTGAGCATGGACTGGTTGCAGTAAGCTTACCAAGGCAGTGCGTTTTTGGGCATGATTCGTCTTCAAATCGACATAACCGATCAATGTAAGTATTCCGCTATCTTCGTTGGTGTATTCACGCATTATTTCATGTCTTGATTTGATCTTGGGACCTTAGAATTAACCAACAATGGTATCAGAGCTAATGTTGCAAGCATGAAATTTGTAGGGTTTAAAATTTGGGTAAATGTGATTTGAGCATGATTTGAATAAATTGCTTGTTTGAGTATGCTTATAACATGTTTAAATTCATTTTGGTTGGACTAATTTGATAAAAAATGATTTGGAATTATTTTCCCCAAAATTAACACCTTGGCCGAATGTATAATGATTTTTGGGATCTTGGATTTTTCATTATTAATTCATTGGATGAGTTGTAATGGAGTAGGATGATGTTAATTTAAGATTGAATTGGATTTAATTTTAAATTGAACAAAAACCCTAAATTCTATATGTTGGCCGAATGGTGCCTTTGCCCTAATGTCTTGGTGTTTTTGGTTTTGTGACATTGGATGTGTATGAAATCAAATCGGATGTTGATTTGATGTCGATTGTAGGTTCGATTAGATCGAAACCGAATCGGACACAAAATCACCTTCCTTGGCCGAGAGCATTGAAGCATGTTTATGGGTTTGATTTTTCATTATGTGTGTTTGACATGTAATAATGAATTAAGTATGATTAATTGGACTAATTTAGTGTTTTGGAAATGTTGATTTACTTGATTAATCATATAATGCACTTTTGGTAATTAAATTGTGAAAATTGGATTTTTGGATTTAATTAATTGGGCCTAATTTTGGAAATTAGAATTTAAAGTTGTAATTGGGCCTATTGGCTTGATTTATATCAAGTTTGGTTTAGGCCAAGTGGATTGGATCCAATTGGGCCCAAAACCTTAACCATAAAGCCCAATTGCGACTAATGAACCTTTAAAGTTCAATTGGGCCTAATGGGCCAAGATTGATTTATGGGCTTATGGGGTAAATCCCGGATTGGACTTTGGTTATCGGTTTGACCCGAGTTGACCAAAAGTCCACGCCTTAAGAAATCAATCAAAAGCCCATTGGACTTTAATTGAATTGACGTTGGACGTTATTCGGACTTTGAGTCCCGACGCGATTGAATTTGGAATTTAAATCGTAAAAGGTTTATTAATATAAAGTGCAATATTTATTTAGAATTGAATAATGAATTAGTATTAAATACATGTTAAATTGGATTTAATTATGTAGTTTAATTTAATTCATGAATTCATACTTTAAGTACTTATTCGCAAAATGAGTTTGACTCGAACAAAATCAAATCGTTGTTTGAACATTGGATGATCACTTAATTATCAGATTAATTAATTTGATTAGATTGATTGATAGCATGCTTATGTGTGTGAATACGTGGTTGTGTTGAATGAATAATGCATATCGGATGGATATTAGTCGGGTGGGCAATTTTAGAAATTGTTGTAATAAATTCGATTTATTAAATTGGACCTGCGTGTCCAGCCTTATCACCTTCTTTCTGTTTGTATTCTCTTCTCACCTATTCCCCTCTACATATATGAGGTTTCTTTAGAAGTGTAGTGTAACGGGTAGAAGTAGTACAAGTGCTAGCTTGAGTGAGAAAGGGAGAGATTTGATCTAGGATCATGTGTTAAGTATCCATCCGCATATCATTATTATTTTATTTCATACTCGCTTTATTATGTATTTAGAATGCATGTTTAAGGTGTATGATGATGAGACCTTAACAAAGATAATTAAATTGGTAGCCAATTTGCACGCGAAAATCCCTCAATCTATATTAAGCAATATCCTTCCATTGAATGATTCTTGTTCAAGATCCGAAGTTGGCATTGGTTTTTTTTTGACCAAAGTCAAGACCTTTGTCAATCAAGGATGTACTTGAATCATGAGTTTTTGTTGCATATCGGTGTCTTGTCCAAATCGTGATTTTTATTGACCAAAGTCAGATCACTTTTTGTCCAATGACATTATTACGAAACTTTCCTCGTCAATGGGTCCCGCTTAACTGGAATCATTAGGTTTGTGTTTGGCCAAAGCCAAGGCCTAAATGATTCAGAGATATGGTTAGGAAAATGTATTGGATACATTGACATTATACATATGTTTCGGACTTGGATGTCCACCTAACCGGATCTAGGAATTGGATGAGATCCAATTGATCTGTGAGATCTACCTAGTTAAATAGCATACAGCTTTTTATTGGCCAAAGTCAGGGTTGTGTGTTATTTAATAGGATCCTAGCCCACTAGGAAACGCGGTTTCCCGAGTACTCCACAGAGGGTTAGAGACTCGACGAAAAATAGTGGGAGGCAAGTATTGAATTTGCAATATTCGTTCGAATACTCGCTAAACACGCTCATTTACATTTTACCTCGTCGTATTAATCAAAAGTATTAGTTGGACTAATATTTTATGTTGTTTTAAATTATATATATAGTTGGACTATATACAAACTCATTCAATATATAGTTGATTTTATAATTGGATTATAGTAATCAATATAATTGAATTAAATGATAGTTGATTTTATAATGGGATTATAGTAATCAATGTTAAAATTATAGTTGATTTTATAATTGGATTATAGTAATCAATATAATTGAATTAAATGATAGTTTTTATAATGGGATTATAGTAATCAATATTAAAATTATAGTTGATTAAATAATTGGATTATTGTAATCATTATAATAAATAGTACCTTAATAATTTGATTAAATAGTTGGACTATTAAAATCAAGTAAAGAATTGAAAAGGTTGAATATTTAATATATAATCCTTGGATTAAATGTTTTAAATGATTTAATTTTCAATTGGGAATTAATAATAGGTTAATTTATTTGATAAAATAACTTATTATTACTAAGCCCATAATTAAGCAAATAGTAGAGCATAAAGTCTTTGGAAGATTTATGTGATGATGACTTTAGTGCTTAATTAATATACTTACAATAAATCTATCTTTAGATTTAAAAGTATTAAAATTGCAATTAATAATTCTTGGAGAATTAATTGACTATTCTAGTGGAGAAAAGTCAAAGTTTGCAATTAGGGCATGTAGCACAAGGTGCACATCGTTTAGATATTCCGAAACCCAAGGCTTGGCCAAAGGTTTGTGAAATATTGAAAAGGATAATTGACATATCTCAAAGTGACTACCATTTGGATATGGAAGACACGAAGGAATTAAAGAAAGGGCGAGGCTCTAACTTTAAAAAAAAAAAAAAAATTATTGTCAAAGTTATGTTCACAACTAGTATTAAAATTAGATTTTAAATACTTAGTGTGGTACATAAAATATATGTATTGACGTTCAGAATCCGCTGTGAGCTGGATACTGGCTTCAAGCCGAGATTTCTCTGCAAATCGGAAAACGGGACGAAAGTCGCTGTTTCGACCGTAGATACCTAAATTTAGGAACTACCATTTGGGTATGTACTTAAATTAGGAAATGTTATAATGTAACTAGTTAGACTAGAGACATTATCTCTATATCAGTGTTTAAATCCGATGCGGATAAAACCTTTATATTCTAGAACACTAAAGTGTTTCATTATATAAAGATGATACTGAGATAAATACATTGGATGTAAATAACAGAATTTATATTTTGAATATAATAAAATCTCAAAAACATATAAAATGACAAATAAATAGCTCAAATTGATTTGATCAATAGAGACTTATTTGTGGCATTGTTGTCTGGGACACAATTAAACAAGACTCGTATATCCACACTTTTGAAGAGTGGGTACTAGGACTGATTTGACTATTCAAATAAGGTCTACGAATCTAGTTTATTAAACAAGACTCGTATATCCACACTTTTGAAGAGTGGGTACTAGGACTGATTTGACTATTCAAATAAGGTCTACGAATCTAGTTTACTAGGTTAAATACCTAAAATACTATTTACTTGGTAATAGTAAAAGGGCCACCGATCTGTTAGCCCTATTCATGGTGAAGTAAGTGGGCCCATATCTAGCTAGGCTAGATGTGAACATGAATATTTCGTGACCTTAACGGATGTGACATCACGTTATGGTTATGTGTTTCTTTTGAAGAACACAGATCGGAAACTTTAAGAGTTTCGACACGAAGTAGACAAACAGATCGGCTATAGTATTATTCCGCCACGGTAAGACCGATATGGAAAATACTTAAGCAGTAAGTTTCATATATAAATGAAAGAGTACGGTATTCTTTTATATGAGGACTCCTCCCGAGACACGTTAGTTAGATGGTGTGTCCGAACCAAAAACCGAATTTTTGTTGGACATGATAAGGTTATCACGAGTCGCTCTGAGCTATAATTTCCTTCAACAAGATATGTATTAACAGTGCAAAACTTATTTAGAATAAGGTTCCATATAAATCTGTTTGACAGATATCATATAGGATATGAACAGGGAAGAAACGAGGTTTCTCATTCCTGATAATTTGGGTATGCCAGGCATGACGTTTGGATGATACCAAACTAAGGACCCAAATTGGATTAGTGCCAATATAGGTTATCCTAAGGGAAACCATAAGTATAGTACTTATAAATCCCACATGAGAACAATGTGATTGTTGCTCACCATGCGGTTTTCCTGAGAGGAATACCGATATGCAGTGGTCAGTGGGAGGATAGTGATACTCGATGAAAATCGGAGTAATACTATTCAAAGCACGAAGTCCTTTATGGAACACAAATAGTTCATCAATGAATCTATACCATACCATTAATCTTCAAATACACAAGAACCGCGTAGATCAGAGAGAGTCAGAAAACAACCTGGGGTATGGGTTTCTGATCTCACCTCATAAAGATTTTAATCTTTTAAGGTACACCAACTGATTACGTATGAGGAAGTGATACGAGGTATCGACTCCCTAATATGGCAAAGTGCCATGAAACCGAAATGGATTCCATGTATAACAACTATTTTGGATACTAGTTGTTGTACCACAAGGCATTTTGCCTATGGTACATTAAACGTCTTCAAGGAAGACATACATGGAAGGCAACATACCAACGTACAAAGCAGGGCTTTTGACGGAAAGGTATCGTTATCAACATTATGTTAATTACGGTTCAACCTTTTACCTGTTGCCATGGTAAGTCCATTTTGAAGATGCTTGTTGATAACTGTATATTTCATTTATGGAATATGTCAGTTACAGATCAAAATCGCTTTCTTGAAAAGGAAACCTTTTGGAGGATGCTTTCAACATCCTGACGATTTTGTATAACCGACAAACAAGGTTTGCGGGTTATTCGATCCATGTTTGGATTGATGCAAGCATAAGGTTCTTGGAACTGTTATTTTGAAATAATCATAATGGTTTATGATTTGATTCAAAACTAAATAATTCTTGTGTATATAAGGAGGTTAGTGGGAGAGCGCACTGACAGTGAAATTCCCATAAAGCAATTGGTGAAAGCTTGGCTTTCAATAGAAATTCTCCGTAGAATTCTGGGGAGTAACAACCTTTATTCAAGGAATAAAGATCTACTGGGATAGATTTGGAGTTTGTTAACACTCTCTGGGAAATTGTACATTTAAAATGTACTTGTATTGGTGTCTCATACGCTTCGAGCATATGGAGTCACAATCGGGTCAATCCAAGTGATAGTCACTGGATTGAAGATTAAGAACATCTGGTTAGTATCTGAGAGAACTAAAGATGTTGTCTTAAACTATGGAGATGGAGAACTTGAAGTGACTGGGATCACTACTGCAAGTTTCCAAAATTAAAAACTACAAGCGGATTATTGCTGCAATCTGAGGCAGCAATAGAAGCCATTTGGATCGATAATAAATCTAATTAGATTAGATATGGTTCTGTTAGCAGCTGAGCTAGGCGTCATCACAGGCTAAAGAATTAAAGGTCTCATCGACGATCCAGATATATACTTCTATATCATCTGATTCGTTCGGATCATACATCGTGGCGATGTGATGATCGTGTAAATCGCGTCAGACGATAATTAAGCAAATCCGCTGACGAAAACCTTTCCTCAGTAATTTGAGCGAACCGTACATAGTTCAGGTGTGGGACACTTGAGTGACTGGCTATGTGCCAAGTGGGAGATTGTTGGACAAAATGACCCATAGCGTCACTATTTGCACAGATCATTGTGTTGTTGTAGCAAATTAACTATGTGACAAGGAAATTGCACTCTCATCATTTGTGATTAGATCACCACAGATATATAAATGAAGAGAGGTCCCTATGATTAGTACCTGGACTGAGAATGATATGAGACAGTATCAGTCCCCGAAGGTTTAATCATTAAATATCCCTAGCCGTAGTATTATCGAGACTGGACATCGATAATGCGGAATAGGCTAGTATTGCACTTGTGCGCGTTTGTGAGGGCACAACGGCATAGTTCTCATATATATAAGTATTGGATACTTATGCAAGTGCGATAGGAGGTCGTGTTTCACCGACGGTACGGGAACAGCTTCGCTCTGGATAGACCCCTCGGAATCCCATTGGTATTATGACTATGTGTCTATGGGAGGCCGAAATCAAGGTAGGTGTGTATGGTCTTAACCTGAGACTTACATCGCTAATACTTACGATAATCGATAAACTTTGGTCTTGGTGGTAGGGGACTTTAAACGGGTTCTGAGTACACCACTTCTGGGTTTATCAGAGAGTCGTAGAGTATTGGGTGTGATGTCAAGATGGAAGTATCACTTCAGTCATATTGGAGATGATGTCACGCAGGATACGGTATTAGTGCTCTTAAGTGCTGGCCGGCCATCGGGATATTATGACAAGGTCATGTATATCCGATTATAGAGACTAGTTACCAGACATCCGACATGTGCTTCGGACGGGGCAGACACTTATCCAGCCCCAGCCCTAGCACATGACTATCCGATACTGGGCCGATATACACAATACATTAGTATACTACGCTTGATACAGATCTTAATATTCTTAAATGGATATGTCCGGAGAATTGGGTAGACTTGGTGCTTTGCTAGGAGTCGACCTTGTCTTGTAAATCGGTAGAACGTAGTACTTGGTACGTACGTGATTCGGATACTCCGACGACCGTATTTACTGCCAGATTATCCGGGGATCTCATGGGTCGCTTCCCGATAATCCACCGATGACGCACAACTCGCACTCTTAAATAATCTGGGATTATAATAGAAGAGAGAGAAAATTAATCTAGGATTAATAACGGATGTTTTATCCGGGATAAAATGTCGTCTAAAGAGAGAGAACGATTAATTCGGAATTAATCGATATATTAATATATTCGATATATTAGACGAAATTAGATTTCGACGCGGAATTAAAATCAGATTTTAATTCGGGTAAACGAGTTAATTTAGAATTAATTCGTTAGCGACGTAAATAATAATTTCGCTAGGCGCAATTATTTATTTAAATTCGATTGAATTAACGTCGCGAAGTAAGCTCGGTATTTCGGAAATATCGAACCCGAACGCGTGAGTGCACGTGGGCCCACTTTCATTTGGAAACGTGTGGGGCCCACATGACACATGTCATTCTAATGCTTTGCATGTAGATTGTGTACATTACACTCAATGTCATTGCATGTAGATAGTGTACAATGCACTCAATGTTATTGCATGGAAATTGAGTGTTTTACACTCTAAGCCATTGCATGTTTTGTGTCATAATTTTATTATTAATTTAATGAAAATTATGGCATAAATATAAATTGATTTTTGGTAAATCATTTTAACAACTTAATACACAATTTTATCTCTCTCAAATTCTCTCTTCCTCTCACGGCAATGGTGGCCATTCTTCACTGGTTTTGAACCAGTTTGGGCGTGAATAAGGGAAGCAAGAGTGGTTTCTCATGGTGAGAAATCAAGTGCTAGCACACTTTCAAGTTTTGCGAAGGTGGTAGGGAGGTTCACCCATGAGGCGGGACTCATCCGATGGAGTTTGGAGCTTCGTTTTGAGACCCGAAACTGCCAAGACAGTGAGCATGGACTGGTTGCAGTAAGCTTACCAAGGCAGTGCGTTTTTGGGCATGATTCATCTTCAAATCGACATAACCGATCAATGTAAGTATTCCGCTATCTTCGTTGGTGTATTCACGCATTATTTCATGTCTTGATTTGATCTTGGGACCTTAGAATTAACCAACAGTTCCAAGTGTCGGCAACCTTTAAGGAGTGTGTAGATCCTAAAGTGGCTAGGATCATGGAGAAGATGAAGTTCGAGCCAGGTACAGGTTCGGGTATCGGAGGAGCATTGCCTGACTTTAAGGGGCAAACCACCCAGAGAGGGTTGGGGTATAAGTCTGATGAGGATAAACCTAAGACTAAGAAAAAGATCGAAACTAACGGAATACTTCATGAAGGCAACGGGGTATCGAGGAGAACCTGAACCAGTGAAGTCACTGGGGTCATGGTACCATGGGTAGGTGGATTTGAGATCATTCAAGATGTGATGGGTGAGAAACCACCGGCATCAGAAGTTACAAAGGAGGAAGAGAAGTGGGAGGAAGAGTTGATGAAACTGGAGAGCCTGACCCTCGAGGAGAATAAGGAAACCGAGGAAGACCTGGCTGTGGGGATGAAGCATTTGCGAAGGATGAAGATGTTTATCTCTCTGATTCATTCGAATGTATTCCTGCATCTGCTAGCAATAAAGACATTCATTTCCCTTACTTGTCTGAGTCTCTCCCTTTCAATTTGCATGACTTGAGTATATTTGACATCAACTCAACAAAAAAAAAATGCATTCAACCTTGGTCGCTTGAAAGCCCCAAGGAAGTCTTAATTGGGAGTGAGGTTACCTCTGAAGAGCGGAAGAAATTAGAAGAGATGTTGGTCAAATATGCCAAAGTATTCGCTTGGTCCTACGAGGACATGCCCGGGGTAGAGAGAAGTATCACCCAGCATACGATACCGACTTATCCAAATATGAAGCCGGTAAAGTAGAAACTTCGATGGATGAGACCTGAGTGGGCCGAGAAGGTCAGAAAAGAAGTCAAGAAATATATAGATGTGGATTTCTAGAAGTGGTGAAATACCATGAGTGGTTTGCAAATATTGTGCCAGTGCCGAAGAAAATATGGAAAGGTCGGAATGTGCATAGATTACAGAGACCTCAACAAAGCTTGCCCGAATGATGATTTTCCTCTACCCCATATAGACGTATTGGTTGATAGTGCGGCTTTATCTACCATGTACTCATTCACGGATGGGATCTCAGGATATAATCAGGTTCTTATGGCTGAAGAAGACAAGCATAAGACTGTCTTTGTTACTGAATGAGGCACAAATTGCTACAAGGTGATGATGTTTGGGCTTAAGAATGTAGGAGCATTCATCGGGAAGATTCAGTACATCAGTCGGTTCATCGCCAAGTTGACGTCGGTATGTGAGCCTATCTTCAAATTGTTATGAAAGTACCAGCCAGTGAAATGGAATGAGCAATGCCAAGAAGCCTTCGACAAGATCAGAGAATATTTGGTGAAACCTCTTGTTTTGAAACATCTAAGACTGGGCAAACTTTGGTATTATATTTGGCCATTGACCCCAAAGCGCTAGGGGAAATGATGGTACACAAACGCAAACGAGCAGGGGTGGAGCATACAGTCTACTACATCAGTAAGAAGATGCTTCTGTAAGAAGCTCGATATCAAGATGTATAGAAGATTTGTTTAGCAGTAGTATGGGCGTCCAGAAAGTTACGTTATTATTTCCAATCTTACAAGATCTAAGTGGTAGTAAAGGAGAATCCCTTGAAGTATCTACATTCAGTGCCTTCGCTAGTTGGGAAGTTAGGCAGATGGTTGGTGTTGCTGACAGAGTTCGATATTGAGTACCTCACTTACAAAGTAATCAAAGGGCGAGCCGTAGCAGAGTTCCTGGCATTACAACCAATAAAAGGAGATCAATACAAGTTTAAGTTCCCAGACGAGGAAATCCAAGCTATAACGGTCCAATGATGGAAGATGTACTTCGACGGAGTAGTGAAATGCAAAGGAGCCGGAATCGTAATTGTGGTAGTAACCCCTGAAGGAGAAACCTTGCCTATGGCCAAGAGGATGACATTCGGAGTAACCAACAATATGGCTGAGTATGAAGCATGAGCTTTTGGATTGATGACATTGATAGCCTTGAAAGCTATGAGCGTTGAAGTCTATGGAGACTCGATGTTAGTAGTCCGACAACTGCAAGGAGAATGGGAATTGAAGGAAGAATGGTTGAAACCCTACTTGTTCCACCTCATGAGTCTAGCACAGGCCCTCCATAATTGTAAATTCCAGCACTTTCCATGAGAAGAGAACCAAATGGCAGACGTATTGGCTATACTTGACGCAACTTGGGAAAATTCGGAGAAGTTGGTGATGAGACCTCTGATGTTGACAACGGTAAGCAAACCAGTTTATGAGATAGAAAGAATCTTGGAAGTAGAAGTCGATGATGGGAAACCTTGGTACTATGATATTCAGCGGTATTTGGAACGCAGAGAACTCCTAGAAGAGGCAAGCTAAAAAGACAGGAGGTAATCGAATGGCATTCAGTTGAAGTGCTTAAGAAAAGAAGAGGCTTAGAAGGCAATGGAAGAAGTATATGCCGGAGTATGTGGACCGCACATGAATGGATTGAACTTGTCCTGTAAGATAGTCAGACAAGGTTTCTACTGGTCGACCATGGAAGCTGACTATGCGAAGCTGGTAAAGCATTTTCACAATTGTCAAGTGCACGGTAACTTAAACCATTTGCCGCACACAGAGTTTCATGGGCTATCAAGAGCCGTGGCCTTTCTCAGCATGGGTATTGATATGATCGGAGAGATTCGACCGCACACGTCAAACAGACATCACTTCATAGTAGTGGCAATAGACTACGTCTCGAAATGGGTGGAAACCGAGTCATTTCGCAATGTCACAGCAAAGCAAATGGCAAAGTTCATAGCCCGGAACATCATTTGCCGATATGGGATCTTAGCAGCAGAAGCCTGAGTAGTTGGCGAGATGACTAGTTAAGGAGATGGAAGATTGGTGAATGACCATTTTCCAAGATGTCCATCCTGGTTTACTTATGTTACGATATGTGATATGGTTGGAAACGAAGAAAAAGTCCTTGAAAATAAAAGGAAAAAAATAGACCACCTATAACCGATAAGCGTGAAGCTACCCATGGGCGAGTATTAGGACCACCATGAGGAGAAATGGTACCTTAAAGCGTAGGTGTGTCGAAAAAAAAAGAAAGAAAGAAAGAGAAAAGAGAAAAAAAAAAAAAGAGAATGTTCAAAATGAAAAGAAAGAGACAAAAGAAAAAAAAAACATATCACGTTGAGTACGAGGAAGTAATCACAGAGTATGATCAAGACATCTCGGTTGGTTAGACCCACTAATCCAATTCTCCGAGAAAAAATCATCCAGTTAGTTTACTTAACGATCAAGCTGCGAAAGAACATCGGCACACACACATTAGGAGTCTAGTTTAGATCACTCATTCAGACGATCAGATTTGAGTGTATTAAGTACATTGAAGGTTCTCTCTGGTTTCGACTTGAAGCATTCTTTGAGGACGAAAATATGTTTAGCTATCAGGATTGTCTCGTGGGAAGTAGTACTTATGAGAGCAGTAAAGAACAGAAAAATGAACCGAGTCTGGGGGTGACCAGTCTACCCTTCTCATACAGCACGGTTCGGGAACGAACCATCACATCAGCGTCAGTATTAGTTTTGAGGATGAGTCCTAGGGTCGAGGCCCACATCAGCATCAGTATCAGTTTCGGGAATGAGTCCCAGGGTCGAGGCCCACATCAGCATCAGTTTCAATTTTGGGGATGAGTCATAGGGTCGAGGCCCACATCAGTATCGGTATCAGTTTTGGGATGCGTCCCAGGGTCGAGGTCCATATCATCATCAGTTTTGGGATACGTCCCAGGGTCGAGGCCCACATTGTCAGTGGTATTGGGATGCGTCCCAAGGTCGAGGCCACCATTGTCAGCAGTTCCGGGATGCGTCCCAGGGTCGAGGCCTACATTGTCAGCGGTATTGGGATGCGTCCCAGGGTCGAGGCCCCCATTTTTAGTAGTTTCAGGATGCGTCCCAGGGTTGAGGCCCAATGCGTCATCAGTTGTAGTTTCGGGATGCGTCCCAGGGTCGAGACCTACTACAACATCAATTTAAGGATGGGTCTCAGGGTCGATGCCCACATTGTCAGTGGTATTAGGATGCGTCCCAGGGTTGAGGCCCCCGTTGTCAGTTGCAGTTATTGGGATACGTCCCAGGGTCGAGGCCCACTACATCATCAACTCAGCTCCAAGTAGCAGACAAGTCAGGTGGCAGCTGGCGAGCCAGGTAAGTAAAATGTATTGCATATAAACTTTGATAGGATTGTCATTGTCACACACTGCACAAGTCCTATCAAAGTGGGGGCGACTGTAGGCACTGTATTTTTGCATATAAGTCCCGATGATGAGTCTCTTACGGAGGAACTCCTCTTTAAGTTTTGGAAGCCGCGGGATACGGATGTCGGAAGGGAAAAGTGAGAAATTGATATCTTGTTGGACTAAATTCGTTTGCCTTAGCTGTGGGTTCGCTCGATTGGACCTCTATTTTAAAATTCATCCTCAGCCCAAACCCCCGCAAGGCACACACCAAGCCCACACACCACCAAGCCACAAACCAAGCCCACCAAAAGAACCAAACGAACCAAACCCACGCCCAAATGACTTAATTCATTACCTTTCACCAACCAATCACACCTTAAAATAACCAATTCACATTAACACATGCTAAAATCAAAAACAAATCACATTCCCAAATTAAAGAAATTAAATCAATATTCATAATTAAAGAGATCAAATCAAATCAAACCAAATCACATCCTTAATTAAATAGATTTTTCCTTATAGCACACTAATTTGGAGATATCCCTCATAATTGAAATATTCTTCCCTTCTCGTACGAGGACAAGCTCCAACCCTTTGCCTATAAAAAGAAGCCTAAACCCAACCTTGAAACACATGGCTCATTCTCACGAAAAATAGAAAATAACCTAAACATTCACGCCTAATCATCCCAAAATTCCCCTCTATTGCCGTGAACAACCCATAAAATTTCCCTCACATTGCCGTAATAAATCAACCACACCCAGCAACTCCATTCACGGGAACACAATCCCTGAAGTCAGCCCTCACCTTACCGCAAATTACCCCCCGAAAACTGCCCCATGCACTGCACCTTCTGACCACCGAAAATTGTCCAGAAACTGCAACTTTCTACCACCGAAAAAAGCCCCTGAACTACACCTTCTGACCACCGAAAACTGCCAAGCATTACCAAAAAATACTTCTGAACTGCACCCTGAAACTGCCGCAAAAACACCCCTGAAATACAGCCCCACATTACCAAAATTTTACATCTGGAACACATCCCTTTTACCGCAAAACTGCAATAAAAAACTGCACCCTTTCACCAAAATTTTGTCCCCTGAAAAATAGTCCAGTAAACCCGCAAATCGCAAGCCAAAACAATCCCCAATTACCGTAAAATAGTGACCAGAAAATACAGCAAAAACAGTAGTGAAACAGAGTAAAACCGTAACCCGAAACAGTGAAGCAACAAAGGAAAACAACGAACCAGTAAATCGAAAAAGCCTCAGAGCATCAACCATTCCGATGGCCGTGTGACGCACTTCCAAGAGACAACTTAAGAGGTTAGACTTGAGGGCACCTTTTATTTATTCCCGTACTTTCTTTCCGTTAGTTATTTTATTATGTATTATAGTGTATTATAGTTTCATGTAAGTTGTGGCCATGGGATGAATGGAATATGTGTTATCTCTTGCGATATATCGGATGGAAACCCGGACGTAAATTCTGTAGCCGAATCTGAATGGACGGTAGTGTGGTCTGCACTCAGGATACAATGCCACTTACTGCTTGAGAGACACACATATTTTGTGTCATCCGATCTTATGTTTATTTGTTGTTTGTTAGAAATAGTATGTTACTCTTATGCATGATTAGGTTGTTTAGTATGTTATTTTTTATGCATGATTATGTTGTTTAGTATGTTATTTTTTTATGGCATGATTAGTTGATTATTTCCAAGCATGATTTAGTTATTTCTTTCGCATTAGGAACTTGATTATGTCTCTTCTAAGTTATATGTTTAGATTATTATTTATTTACATTGCCATGCTTAGCGATTTAATATATGCATGAGATTGTGTGCTTACCGTTATTCCGACTTACTTTTATGCATGTAAACTTAGATATAGGTCATATGCAAACTTAGATATAGGTCGTATGCAAACTTAGATGTAGGTTGTTGTTACGTAGACTCGGTTAAATTATTGCACAAATCTTTTCATTACAAGTGGCATAAGTAAGGGACCATTCCGAACCCAACGGTTTGAGGTCTTCCCTTACGAGAGGTGAGTCCGGCCTTAAATCATTTTCCCAGTTCACAGTGGGTGGTGACTCCATTTTTAATTTCTCCGGTTTAGTCCCCGGTGGGCTATTCCGTACTCCCGACTAGGCCGCGATCTTAGAACATCGTTGTCAAGTTCTGTTTCCTACACCTATATATTGTAAACTTTGTCTCTTCAATAATAACTTGCAATTTTCGAATTTCTTCAAAGAAAATTGGCCATGGCCGAATTTCAAGCTTATTGGAGGGATTCCCCTTTGTTTCAGCTTTGACTTATCTAAGGCGTGGCAACCTTTGTGGCATCTCTGTGCTAGCAGAACACTGCAAGGAATCATCTTAAGGGTTCTCAAAGACAAGTTCTTTGTGGGTCTTTTTTGTGGCCTTGGAAGGGTTTTATTCCTACAAAATCAAATTCGCGGTGCTTGGGGTTCTATCTGCTGCGAGGGGTTTGCTTGGCCTTAAATATCCAAGTGAGTTATGCGTCAATTGTTATCAGAGCTTAGGGTTCCAAGGTCTGATTTTTCTATCTTTACTTTGTGTTTTTCATTTAGTCTTTATTGTGTTTGTTGGTCATCAAGATACTTGTTCATCTTGATTCTTAGCTTTATGTTTTTTAAGTGTTTTTGCATTTCTGATCTATCGGTGACCGGTATACCGGTCCAATACCGGCCTAAATACCGGTCTACCTGGAGATTACATAGCTACTGAAACCGGTAAGCACCCATATCGGTCACATACCGGTCTCCACAGACCCATACCGGTCACATACCGGTCTTTATAAACCTATATCGGTCTATATATCGGTGAACCTGTGAGTAAAACATGGCTACTGGAACCGAAAAGCAACCATACCGGACCCAAAACCGGTCAACACTTAGAATTTTTGTAAGAGCTCAAGTAACCCAAAAAAAAAGTAAAAAAGTTCCAAAATTTGGTTGAGATTGATGGTTCCATATCATCAATTGTTGTCCGTGAAGGGTTATTCAACAAAATTTCTATTGGGGCACCAAAATTTTCATCCCAATTTGCATACGTCCGAGATTGTTTGCATGTTTGTTTGCTTATTGTCACAGTTTGTGATTTCTTTTTTCTAAGCATTCTAGTTTTAGGTTTCTTTGAATTGAGTCATTGTTGTTAGTTGAGTGTCGTTAGTTAATCTTTAGTTATTACAAGTTTGTTAGGTTTATTTAATATCGTAGTTTGTAATTTGTGTCAAAAAAGAAAAAAAATGAAGAATGTAAGATTTGAAAGTAATGATTTAGATACTTTCAAACGTGATTGTCAAGCTACCTTTGGTGATTATAGAAGATCTTATGAGAAATGGAAAAAGGCTTGGAAGGTAATTGAATCGGTGAATGAACAGAGTACGCAACAACCAAAAGCTATAGAGTCCGCGAGTGATATGAGTGTAAACATTTGTTATGTTGAGTGTATGGAAAGTAAAAACATTTGTGAGGCCAATGGTTATGAATGTGTGTTGTGAGTGACATGGTGAGTGGAAATGCTTATGAGACCGTAAGCATTAAGAGAGTAAACACTTGTGAGGTAGTGTGCTTTGAGGTTGAAAAAAAGAGTGAGGCTGAGCATGTGTTTGAAGGCTTTGCAAGTATGGTTGAGATAGTGGCTATTTGATGAAGCATTGAATGCGAGTGAAATGAAAGTGGATATGGTAGTGAAGTTTTTACCAAATTTTTCTTTACAGATGTCAATGTGCAAGATGTTGACTTCATCTCTGACAATGACAGTCGTAGTTCGCTAAATCGGATTCGAGGGTGAATCCTTTTGAAGAGTGGGAGAATGACACGAGCCAGTCTGGGCCACCTAGTAATCATGGTGGCAAGTGAAATTTTGAATCGACCACGGGTATTTCTAATCTTTATCTTTGATCCATGTTTGGATTTGAGGATGAATCCTTTCGAGGATTGAGGGAATGACATGATTCTCGTAGCATAAGAATCAATCAGCTCAGAGATACATTCCCAACTGCATCAACGACACAATTTGAGCATTTTGAAGAATCAAGCCGAATCAAGTCCAACACCAAAAATATGACCAAGACAAGACTTAATGGACTTGAGACACATCATTTGCGCCTTGTAAATGGAAGCCCATGAAATTTGGAGGATTTTGTGCAAAAGGGACGATTTTGTCAATTTGGGAAAAGTTACATCTTTTGTTGACTTTTTGGGGTTTTCATTGATTTGTTGACTTAGTTAGGTAATTTGTAGCTAAGTTAGCTAAGTCATTTAGTTAGATTTGATTAGAACCAAATAGTTAGCAAAAAGGACATATTAGGCATTCTTTAGAAATGATGCCACTTTTGTCAACTTTTTATTTTTGATCTTTTTTCCACTTGCATAAAGATCTTGGTGGGGATATTTGTAATATTTAGTAAATGACTACTTAGGGCTTCAGCTTTATGTAGCCATTGGGTAGTCTTAGGACCTTTTGATCTTTTTACATTTTGAAGGGCATTTTATTAAATTTGCCTTATCCTATATATTGTAAACTTTGTCTTCTTCAATAATAACTTGCAAATTTCAAATTTCGTCAAAGAAAAATGGCTATGTCCGAATTTCAAGCTTAAGGGAGGGATTCCCCTTTGTTTCAGCTTTGACTTATCTAAGGCATTGCAACCTTGGTCGCGTCTCTGTGCTAGCAGAACACTGCAAGGAATCATGTTAAGGGTTCTCAAAGACAATTTATTTATGGGTCCTCTATGTGGCCTTGGAAGGGTTTTGTTCCTACAAAATCAAATTCGCGGTGCTTGGGGTTCTATCTGTTAGACAGTAATGACCCATAGCGTCACTATTTTGTAAATGATATTGTATTATTGTACAAAATTAACTATGTAGTAATGAAATTGCCTTTTACCGTTTTGTAATTTATTTACTTTGATATATAAATGGAAAAGTCCCTATGATTAGTTCCGGATTGTGATGATATGAGACAGTATCAATTCAATAAAGGTTTAATCA
>SKCR01007698.1:0-24522 GCA_019454045.1 Zanthoxylum bungeanum | reverse complement strand
GGAGGGAAAACCTTTCACGGTTTTTTGAGGGGTTTTTGGATATTAAAATTCATTTATTGTATTTGATACATCATTGCTTTTCTTTTACTCTCTCACGTTTTGGAATAAGAGAGAAAAAAAAAATGAAAAGTCTCACTCTCCTCTCATTCTTCTTCACGCAAGCCGTGAGCTTCATCCTTGCAGAAAAGTTTTCTCCATTTTTGCTAGCACAACAAGGGATCAAAGGAGTGATAGGGAACGCATTTGGAGCTTGGAGTACTAGAAGATTTGAGGCTTCTCACACTGTTGTCCTTGGCCGAAAACAGCCCCATAGATTGAAACTTCTATCATTCTTGTTCTTGGCCGAATATCACCCACCTTGGAGGCTCAAGGATCCTCTTCACCATTTTCGTCACAAGCTTGTAAGTATGTTCCGCCATCCTTCAAGCTTTGCATGTATGTTATTTGTATTTCTATGGCTTAATCTTTCTTTGGGACTAATTATAGAACCAACAAGTATCATTGAGCCATGTTTAAGCATGAAATACATTAGGGTTAATTGGGGGAAAAATTGATTGAAGCATGTTCTTGTGAAATTGGATGCTAAAGTATCTTAGATGTATGTTATATGATATAATACAGATCAATTTTAAGAAAAATGCATTGGATGATTTTTCCCCAAAGTGGTTGTCTTGGCCGAATGTGGAGGTGCTCCATTGGTTTGAAATGTTTCATGCACAAGCTATTTGATGACTTAAGCAGGAATTACATGTATAATATATGAATATAATACATGATCAATTTTGAGAAAAATGCATTGGATGATTTTCCCCAAAATGTTGCTTTAGCCGAATGTGAGGTACTTCCATAAGTTGAATTTTTGCATGCACAAGTTCATTGGATGATTTGAGTGTGCTTAAATGTTGTTATATGATTGTATTACATAACCAATTTTAGAAAAATGTATTGGATATGTTTCCCCCAAATTGATGCTAGGCCGAATGTGTAGGTCATTTTAATGATTTGGAATTTTTCATGCACAAGTTTATTAGATGACTTAAGCATGATTAAATGTATGATATTTGATGTAATACATGATCAATTTTGAGAAAAATGCATTGGATGATTTGTTTTCCCTAAAAATTGGATGCTTGACCGAAAATGGAGGTCTTTTCACTTTATTGAATTTTTGCTTTCAAGTTCATTAGATGACTTAAAATCAATACGGATATAGATTAGTGATTCAATTGATTGAAAAACAAATCGAACCGCAAAAATCTCTCTTGGCCGAATACAACATGACATTTTAAAGGACTTGATTTTTGTTCAAATAAATGTTAGACAAGTGTTTTGAACAATTGATGATTAATGAATTAAATTGGTGTTTTTTGAAATATTTGGTTTAATGAATTAATCATGCAATTACACTTTAATTAATTGAATTTTAAAATTTGGAATATTAAAATTTAATTAATGGACTTTATGTTAATTGGGCCTTATGGGCTTGAAATTGATTTATGGGCACTTAAGGGTGATTCCTTATTTGGGCTTGGTAATTGGGTTTGACCCACATTGACCAAAGCCCAAGCCTTTATAAATCAATTGAAAGCCCATCGGACTTTAATTAAACACACATTGGATGTTAGTTGGGCTTGGAGACCCAATTTGATAAGATTTAGAATCTAATCTTTAAAAGCACATTAAAAGTGTAAACATTTATTTGGAATTAAATAAATTGAATTAATATTGATGCGACATAAATTGGATTTAACGGGTAGTTCGATATAATTCATGAATTCGTACCTTATGTACTTATTCTCAAACGAGTTGGACTCGCGCAAAATCAAACCGTTGATTGAACATTGGATGATCACTTAAACAAAGACTAATTAATTGGATTAGATTGGTTGTATAGCATGTCTTGAATGAATATACATGTATGTGATGAATGAATAGTGTATAGCGGATGGATATTAGAAGGGAAAGGGTAATTTTAGAAATTATTGTAAATTTAGAATTTATAAAATGGACCTGCGTGTCCAGCCTTATCTCTTTTATCTCTTTGTATTCTCTTCTCACCTAATTCCCCTCAATGTAAATGAGGTTTCTCTTTTTGTAGTATGTAATTGGGTAGAAGTAGAATATTACTAGCGGGGAGTGGAAAAGGAGTGATTTGTTCTAGGAACAAGTTGTTTTATATATCCATCCGTATATCACTATTAATTTACTTTACGCGCTTTATGATGTTTTAGAAGCATGCTTAAGGGTGTATGATGATGAGACCTAACAAAGATAATAAATTGATTGCCAATTACGCAAAATCCCTCAATTTATATTAAACAATTATCCTTCCATTGAATGATTCTTGTTCAAGATCCAAAATTGGCATTGGTTTGTTGGCCAAAGTCAAGACCTTTGTCAATTGAGGATGTACTTGATTCATGAGAGTTTTTTTCTACATCGGTGTCTTGTCCAAGTTGTGATTTGTTGGCCAAAGTCAAGATCACTTCTTGTCCAACGATATTGATTACGAAACTTTCCTTGTCAATGGGTCTCGCTTAACCGGAATCATTAGGTTTGTTGTGCCAAAGCCAAGGCCTAGATGGTTCGGAGGATATAGGTTAGGAAAATGTATTAGATACATTGGCATAAGTAAATATACATATGTTTTGGACTTGGATGTCCACCTAACCGGATCTAGGAATTGGATGGGATCCAATTGATCTTTGAGATCTACCTAGTTAAATAGCATACAGCTTGTTGGCCAAAGTCAAGGTTGTGTGTTATTTAACGGGATCCTAGCCCACTAGGAAATAGGATTTCCCGAGTTCTCAACAGAGGGTTAGAGACTTGATAAAAATAGTGGGAGGCTAGTATTGAATTTGCAATTTCATTCAGATACTTAGCCTTACGCGTCTTTCATTCAAAATTATTTCGTTTAATTAATTAAAATTAGTTGGACTAATTCATTGTTATTTTTTCTTGTAACAGTTTGACTGTACCCATTTTATCGTTAACTAGATAGTTGGACTATCGTAGTTGAGATGGCAAGCAAGGTAAGTGTCCGAGACATCATCATGGGTGACAATGTCTTTAAGGGCACAAACTTCGCTGATTGGGAAATGAACCTAAGGATAGTCCTTGGGGCTGAGAGGATGCTGTACACTATACAAACACCTCTCCCGCCTAAGCCCACTGACCCACTTGAGCTGGAGTTATGGAAAACTCACAGCAGTGATTGTGACACAGCTCAGGCTATTATGTTAGCTTCAATGACTCAGCACTTTCGTCGCCAAAATAGGGACTTGGATCCTTATAATATGATGGCTAGACTGCGAGATCTCCACCGCTCCAATAGCGGATGAGAGATATGAGTTGGTGAAGAAACTCTTCCGCGCCCGAATGACTGAAGGCGCATCAGTTGAGGCCCACGGGGCTCAAATGATCGCCGATATTGATGAGTTGGCCAATATGGGAATAGTCTTGGAGGCTGAGCTGACCATAGATATGATCTTACAGTCACTTCCTGATACTTGGAAACAAATCATAATCAACTACAAGTTGATGGATACAGATGACACTCTTGGAGAACTGTTATCCATCTTGAAAGAGTCTGAAAAAGAACTCCACAAAGGGGGCAAGCGCGAGGCGCACTTTGCATCAACCTCTCAGAGGCCAAAGGCTAGGCTCAAAGCTACTGGAGGAGTGAGGAAGAAGAAACATAAGAAAAAGGGTAAAGGCAAGTTGACAAAAGCTTTTGTTGGTATAGGGAAGCCAAGGGACAAGTCTCAAGATGTCTGCCTCAACTGCGGCAAGAAGGGTCACTGGAAACGTGACTGCCGAATGGGCAAAGGACACAAGGAGGATATCAAGGCAGGCAAGGCACTAGCCTCTGGTATGTTTGTTATTATGAGATAAATATGACTACTTCTAGTTTTAAAAATTGGATTTTTGATTCTGGTTGTGCTTCTCATATATGTACTGATTTGCAGGATCTGCAGCAATAGCAGGATGCTGGCTTCAGGGGAGATTGACCTACGAGTCGGAAACGGAACTACAGTTGCTGTTTTGGCTGTAGGGACTTTTGTTTTGGAATTGCCCTCGGGGCATATGCTTAAACTTTTGAACTGTTTATATACCTAGTTTGACTAGGAATATCATATATGTATCTTTGTAAACCCAGCATGGGTACACTTTTGTATTTAGAAACACTGGGTGTTATTTATATAAAAATGATGCAGAAATTTGCACTGCTGTTGCAAATAATGGCCTTATATTTTGAATATAAATGAATCTCCTAAACATAAAATAACAAACAAAAGGCTCAAAAGGAGTAATCTAAAAGATGAAGCTTACATGTGGCATTGTCGTCTAGGACACATAAACAAGACTCGCATATCCACACTTTCGAAGAGTGGGTACTTGGACGGATTTGATCTTAATTCATATGATGTCTGCGAATCTTGTCTTTTAGGCAAAATGCCTAAATCACCTTTTAGTGGTAAAGGTGAACGTGCCACAGAACTGTTAGCCCTCGTTCATAGTGATGTATGTGGGCCCATGTCTAGCCAGGCTAGAGGTGGAATATCATTACTTCGTAACCTTTACGGATGATGCATCTCGTTATGGTTATGTGTATCTAATGAGACACAAGTCGGAAACTTTTGAGAAATTCAAAGAGTTTCAACACGAAGTAGAAAAACAAACAGGCAAGAGTATTAAGACATTGCGGTCGGACCGTGGTGGCGAATACTTAAGTTATGAGTTTCAAGATTACTTGAAAGAAAATGGTATTCTTTCACAGTGGACTCCTCCTGGAACACCGCAATTAAACGGTGTCTCTGAACGGAGAAACCGTACCTTGTTAGACATGGTAAGGTCGATGATGAGTCGCACTGAGCTACCTATATCCTTCTGGGGATACGCTTTAACAGTGCAGTACTTATTTTGAATAAGGTGCCGTCAAAGTCTGTTGAACAGACTCCATATGAGATATGGACAGGGAGGAAACCAGGTTCTCTTTCCTGAAGATTTGGGGATGCTGGGCATATGTTAAACGTTTGGAAGGTACCAAACTAGAACCCAAATCAGATAAATGCCTTTTTGTGGGATATCATAAGGAAACCAAAGGATATTACTTCTATCACCCACAATAGAACAAAGTATTTGTTGCTCTACATGCATTTTTCCTTGAGAAGGGATTCCTAGATGCAGTGGTAAGTGGGAGGAAAGTGGAGCTCGATGAAAATCGTAGTGATACTGTTCCTGGCAATGAATCAATGACGGAACATAAACAAACCATCCAGGATGAGTTGTACCACAATCTTCAGATACACAAGGACCGCGTAGGTCGGAGAGAGTCAGGAAGGTACCTGAGAGGTATGGGTTCCTAATTCGCCTCATGTAGATATTAATATTATTGAGGATAATGAACCGACTACGTATGAGGAAGCAATACAGAATATTGATTTCGCTTTATGGCAAGATGCCATGAAGTCCGAGATGGATTCCATGTATGCCAACCAAGTTTGGACACTGGTTGATACACAGAAGGCGTAAAGCCTATTGGATGCAGATGGATCTTCAAGAAGAAGACCGACATGGATGGCAACGTACAAACGTACAAAGCTAGGCTTGTAGCAAAGGGGTATCGTCAACAATATGGTATTGATTATGACGAAACTTTCTCACCCGTTGCCATGATTAAATCCATTCGGATAATGCTTGCAATAGCTGCATATTTCGATTACGAGATATAGCAGATGGACGTTAAAACCGTTCCTTAACGGAACCTTTTGGAGGATGTTTATATGCAACAACCTGACGGTTTTATCGTACCTAGACTTGTAAACAAGGTTTGTAAGTTAAATCGATCCATTTATGGATTGAAGCAAGCATCACGGTCATGGAATTAGCGTTTTGATGAGATCATAAAAGAATATGATTTCATTCAAAACGATGATGACCCTTGTGTATACAAGAAGGTTAGTGGGAGAGCACTGACTTTTATTGCCTTTATGTCGACGACGTATTGCTTATAGGCAATGACATTCCCATGCTAACGTCGGTGAAAGCTTGGCTTTCATTAAAATTCTACATGAAAGATCTGGGAGAAGCAGCCTTTATTCTGGGAATAAAGATCTACCGAGATAGATCTAGAAAGCTGTTTGGACTCTCCCAGAGTACATATATTGACAAAGTGTTGAAGCGATTCAACATGGATCAATCCAAAAGGGGATTGATGCCAATGTCACGTGGTATCCTTCTGTCTAAGGACATGTGTCCTAAGACTAAAGAGAGAGAGAGATAACATGAGTCAGATACCGTTCGCCTCGGCAGTCGGATCGATCATGTATGCCATGGTATGTACATGACCTGATGTGTCATATGCTTTGAGCATGTGCAGTCGCTATCAGGCCGATCCAGGTGAAGGTCACTGGATGGCTGTTAAGAATATCCTTAAGTATCTTAAACGAACTAAGGATGCTTTCTTACTTTATGGAGGTGGAGAACTTGAGGTGTCGGGTACACCGATGCAAGTTTCCAAACCGACAAGGACGACTTCAAGTCTCAATCGGGGTAAATTTTTTGTTTGAATAACGGAGCAGTGAGCTGGAAATCTTCCAAGCAAGATACTGTTGCCGATTCAACAACTGAAGCGGAGAGTATATTGCTGCATCGGAAGCAGCAAAGGAAGCAGTTTGGATCCGAAAATTCCTAATCGGATTAGGAGTAGTTCCTGTTGTTGGATAATATGACCCATAGCGTCACTATTTGCACAGATCATTGTGTTGTTGTAGCAAATTAACTATGTAACAAGGAAATTGCACTCTCGTCATTTGTGATTAGATCACCATAGATATATAAATGAAGAGAGGTCCCTATGATTAGTTCCTGGATTGAGATGATATGAGACAGTATCAGTCCACGAAGGATTAATTTTTTTAAATATCCCTAGCCGTAGTATTATCGAGACTGGACATCGATAATGCGGAATAGGCTAGTATTGCACTTGTGCGCGTTGTGAGGGCACAACGGCATAGTTCTCATATATATAAGTATTGGATACTTGTGCAAGTGCGATAGAAGGTCGTGTTTCACCGATGGTACGGGAAACAGCTTCGCTCTGGATAGACCCTTCGGAATCCCATTGGTATTATGACTAGGTGTCTATAGGAGGCCGAAATCAAGGTAGGTGTGTATAGTCTTAACCTGAGACTTACATCGCTAATACTTACGACAATCGGTAAACTTTGGTTTTGGTGGTGGGGGGATCTTAACTGGTTCTGTGTCACCTCTTCTGGGTTTATCAGGAATCGTAGTGTATTGGATGTGATGTCAAGACGGAAGTGTCACTCTAGTCATAGTGGAGATGATGTCACGCAGGATACGGTATTAGTGCTCTTAAGTGATGCGCATCCAATCGTGATATTATGACCAGGTCATGAATATCCGATTATAGAGACTAGTTACCAGACATCCGATATGTGTTTCGGAAGGGGCAGACACTTATCCAGCCCCAGCCTAGCACGTGACTATCCGATACTGGCCGATATGCACAATACATTAGTATACTACGCTTGATACAGATCTTTGATATTCTTAGAGGATATGTCCGGAGAACTTGGGAAGACTTGGTGCTTTGCTAGGAGTCGACCTTGTCTCGTAAATCGGTAGAACGTAGTACTTGGTACGTACGTGATTCGGATACTCCGACGACCGTATTTACTGCCAGATTATCCGGGGATCTCATGGGTCGCTTCCCGATAATCCACCGATGACGCACAACTCGCACTCTTGAATAATCTGGGATTATATATAAGAGAGAGAAAATTAATCTAGGATTAATAACGGAGATATTTTATCTGGGATAAAATGTCGTCTAAAGAGAGACGAAATTAATTTGGAATTAATCGATGAATTAATATATTCGATATATTAAACGAAATTAGATTTCGACGCGGAATTAAAATTAGATTTTAATTCGGGCAAACGAGTTAATTTAGAATTAATTCGTTAGCGACGTAAATAATAATTTCTCTAGGCGCAATATTTATTTAAATTGATTTAATTAAACGTCGCGACGTAAGTTCGGTATTTCGAAATATCGAACCCGAACGCGTGAGTGCACGTGGGCCCACTTTCATTTGGAAACGTGTGGGGCCCACATGACACATGTCATTTTATGCATTATTTAATTCTAATGCATTGCATGGTGATAGTGTACAATACACTCAATGGCTTTGCATGGAGTTTGAGTGTTTGACACTCTAAGCCATTGCATGTTTTGTGTCATAAGTTTATTATTAATTTAATAAATATTATGGCATAAATATAAATTGATTTTTGGAAACAAAATTCAATTAACAACTCTCTCATTTTGCTCATCTCTTCACGCCCAAATGGGCATAATGCTCACTGTTTTTCATCACAAAAAACCGTGAACAATAGGGAAGCAAGAGTGGATTTTCATGGTGAAAATTCAAGTGCTAGCACACTTACAAGTCTTGCGAAGGTGGTAGGGAGGTTCGACCATGAGACGGGATCCATCCGACGAAGCTAGGAGCTGCGTTTTCTCATCTCAAAAATTCTGTTTTTGAGGCAGTGGACTGGGCAGTGGCAGTAAGCTTACATGGCAGTGCGTTTTTTGGGTCATTTGTCTTCAAATCGACCTACCAACCAATGTAAGTATTCCGCTATCTTCGTTGGTGTATTCACGCATTATTTCATGTCTTGATTTGATCTTGGGACCTTAGAATAAACCAACAGTTCCGTAGCTGCTGAGCCCGTGCCATTGTATTGTGACAATAACGGGGCTATTATAGCACAAGCTAAGGACCAAGGTCTCATCAACGATCCAAGCATGTTCTTCGGCGTTACCATCTGATTCAGGAGATTATACATCGTGGCAATGTAAAGGTCGAAAAGGTCGCATCAGATGACAACATTGCAGATCCGCTGACGAAGGCTGTTCTTCAGCCAAGTGTTTGAACGACATATCAATAGTTCAGGTATTAGATGCTTGAGTGACTGGCTATAGGCCAAGTGGGAGATTGTTAGACATTATGACCCATAGCGTCATTGTGTTTGTAAATGATATTGTATTATTGTACAAAATTAACTATGTGACAATGAAATTGCCTTTTGCCGTTTGTAAAATTATTACTTTGATATATTAATGGCAAAAGTCCGTATGATTAGTTCCGTATTGAGATGATATGAGACAGTATAAATTATAAAGGTTAATCATTAAATATCCCTAGTCGGAGTATTATCGAGATCGGACATCGATAATGCGGAATAGACTAGTATTGCACTTGTGCGAGTTATGATGGCACAACGGCATAGTTCTCATATATTTAAGTATTGGATACTTATGCAAGTGCGATAGGAGGTTGTGTTTTACCGATGGTACGGAAAACAGCTTCGCTCTGGATAGACCCCGCGGAATCCCATTGGTAGTATGTCTGCGTGTCTATGGGAGGCCGCATCGGGTAGGTGTATATGGTCTTAACCTGAGACTTGCCTCGCTAGTACTTGCGACAATCGGTAAACTTGGTTTTGGTGGTTCGGGGCTTTACCGGTCTGTGTACGCCTCTTCTGGGTTTATCGAGAATCGTAGTGTACTGGATGTGATGTCAAGATGGAAGTATCACTTCAGACATATGGAGATGATGATCACGCAGGATACAGAACTAGTACTCTATAAAAGGTTGCAACCGTCGGGACAATATGACCAGGTCAGGATTGTCCGATTTAAAGAGACTAGTTGTTGATATCCGATATATGTTTCGTACGGGGCAGACACATTTCCAGCCCCAGGCCTAACATGTGATTGTTCCGATACTGGATCGATATACGCAATACTGCGGTATACTACGCTTGATAAAGATCTAATATTCTAGTAAGAATATTCTTGGAGAATTGGGTAGGCATGGCGCTTTGCTAGAAGCCAACCTTGTCTTGTAAATCGGTAAGAACGTAGTACGAGGTACGTACGTGTTTGGATTATCCAACGACCGTATTTACTGCCACAAATATCCGGAGATCTCTTGGGTCGCTTCCTGAAGATTCACCTATGATGTTTGATTCGAACTTTATTAATCTTGGATTAATTACGGAGAAACTTTATCTTGGATAAAATGCCTTATTAGGAGAAAGAGAGAGATCGATTAATTTGGAATTAATCGATAAAATAATATATTTGATATATTATTAAACGAAATTAGATTTCGAAGCGGAATTAAAATCGGATTTTAATTCGGGCAAACGAATTAATTTAGAATTAATTCATTAGCGAACTGAATAGTAATTCCGCAAGGCGTAATTATTTAATTCACGTCGCGACGGAAATTCGTTAATTCGGAATTAGCGAAACCGAGCCCGAAAGTGTTTGCGGACACATTCGTATTTTGAATCGAGTGGTATCCGCAAATCGTATCGCGATATCTCATTACTTGATACGAATAGATGATGGATGTATCTAGTCACCTTTAAGGGATGATACATTGTCTCTAATCAAAGTAAGTAGGTAATGATGGCAAATGATGAATTTTATTTTGGAGGGAAAACCTTTCACGGTTTTTGAAGGGTTTTTGGATTAAAAATTCATTTATTGTATTTGATACATCATTGCTTTTCTTTTACTCTCTCACGTTTTTGGAAATAAGAGAGAAAAAATAATTGAAAAGTCTCACTCTCCTCTCCTTCTTCTTCACGCAAGTCGTTAGCTTCATCCATGGCAGAAAATTGGTTTCTCCATTTTTGCTAGCACAACAAGGGATCAAAGGAGGTGATAGGGAAACGCGTTTGGAGCTTGGAGTACTAGAAGATTTGAGGCTTCTCACAATGTTGTCCTTGGCCGAAAACAGCCCCAGATTTGCAACTTCTATCATTCTTGTTCTTGGCCGAATATCACCCACCTTGGAGGCTCAAGGATCCTCTTCACCATTTTCGTCACAAAGCTTTGTAAGTATGTTTCCGCCATCCTTCAAGCTTTGCATGTATGTTATTTGTATTTCTATGGCTTAATCTTTCTTTGGGACTAATTATAGAAACCAACAGACACGACTCCAGCCCCAGGCCTAGCACGTGACAATCAGATACTGGATCGCAATACAGTATACTACGTATACTACGCCTGACATAGATTATATATTCCAGTAAGAATATTTCTGGAGAATTGGGTAGGCACAGTGCTTTGCTAGAAGCCAACCATGTCTTGTAAATCTGTAAGCACGTGGTACGAGGTACGCACGTATTCGGATAATCCGATGACTGTATTTACTGCCATTGGATCCAATTGGGCCCAAACCCAATTCCATAAGGTCCAAATACATCACTTGGCCCTTTAAAGAATTTAATTGGGCCTAATGGGCCTAAATTGATTTGTTGGCAATAGGGTGATTCCTATTAGGCCTTGGCATTTTGGGTTTGATCCATTATGGCCAAAGCCCATGCCTTAAGAATCAATTAAAAGCCCATTGGACTTTAATTGAAATGACATTGGATGTTATTGGGCCTTTGAGACCCATTAAGATTGGATTTGGAATCCAAGTCTTTAAGGCTTATAAGTAAGTGTATATTTTAATTTGGAATTAAATTGGAATTAGTTGAATACAAAAAAATTGGATTTAAAGTTGTAGTTCAATATATTCAAGAATACTTACTTTGAGTATTTATTCTTAAACGAGTTTGACTCACGCAAATCAAATCGTTGTATGAACATTATATGGTCATTAATTCAGAATGAATTAATTGGATTAGATTGATTGAATAACATGATTTGTATGAATACATGAATGTGTTGTATGAATAATGTATATCAGATGGATATTAGAAGGGCAGGGCAGTTTTGGAAATTGTTGTAATAAGTTTAGAATTTATTAAATTGGACCTACGTGTCCAGCCTTTTATCTCCACTCTCATTGTATTTCTCTTCTCACTGATTCCCCTCATGTAAATGAGGTTTCTTTATTGTATTATGTAATTGGGTAGAAGTTAGAATAGTTCTAGCCGGGGAGAGGAAAGGGTGATTTTTTGTTCTAGGAACAATTTGTGACATATCCATACGTATATCATTATTAATTTATTTATTTATACGCGTTTTATTATGTATTTAGAATGCATGTTTAAGGGTGTATGATGATGAGACCTAATCAAAGATAATAAATTGGTTGCCAATTTGCACGCGAAAAACCCTCAAAACATATTAAGCGTTTTTCCTTCCATTGAGTGATTCTTACTCAAGATCCAAAGTTGGCATTGGTTTGTTGGTCAAAGTCAAGACCTTTGTCAATTGCGGATGTGTTTGAATCATGAGAGTTTTGTTCTATATCGGTGTCTTGTCCAAGTTGTGATTTGTTGGCCAAAGTCAAATCACTTCTTGTCCATCGACATTGATTACGAAGCTTTCCATGTCAATGGGTTCCGCTTAACTGGGATCATTAAGTTTGTTGTGCCAAAGCCAAGGCTTAGTTGATTCAGAGGAAAAAGTTAGGTAATATATTTGATATATTGGCATATTAGATATATGTTTCGGACTTGGATGTCCACCTACTGGATCTAGGAATTGGATGAGATCCAATTGATCTTAGAGATCTACCTAGTTAAGTATCATACAATTTGTTGGCCAAAGTCAAGATTGTGTGTTATTTAACGGGATCCTAGCTCACTAGGAAACTTTTTCCCGAGTACTCGACAGAGGGTTAGAGGCTCGCCGAAAAATAGTGGGAGGCAAGAATTAAATTTGCAATATTCGTTTAGATACTTGCCATACACGCTCAATCAAATATCATTCGTCAAATAAATTAAATGTTAGTTGGACTAATATTTAATAGTTGTTTTAATTTAACAGTTAGACTGTATTCAAACTACTTCATTTATAGTTGATTATATAATTAGGTTGATTATATAATTGGATATATAATCATATATTGGATTTTACCAATCATTTATAATGATTATATATTGGATTATAGTAATCAATATATATTTGATTTTAACCAATAAAATTGTAATAAGTTATATAGTTAGACTATAGTAATCATTACATTAGATTGTACCTGAAATCGTTGATTAAATAGTTGGACTATTAGAATCAAGATTAAATTGAAAGATTAGTGTTTGAAACATATCCTAGAGAAAATGTGTTTAGACGACTTTAATTTTCAAATTGGGAATAAATTTCAGGATAGTCCTGAAACTAAGAAGTTACTTTATTTGATAAAATAACATCTTAGGCCTAAGCCCAGAGTTAAGCAAATAGTAGAGCATGATCTTTGGAAGATTCATGTGATGATAACTTTAGTGCTTAATCATTATACTTGTCATAATGACTCCTTAATTTCTTAATCAGAACTAAGGATTAGATCCTTAAAGTATGATAATGAAATTGAAGGATCTTCATAGATCTATTCTTAGATCTTAGAAGTATTAAATTGCAATAAACAACTCTTGGAGAGTTAATACTATTCTCAAGGAGACCAAAGTCAAAGTTTGCAATAAGGCAAGTAGCGCAAGGCGCATCTTACTTCGATATTCTAGAAGGCCAAGGCTTGGCCAAAGACTTCTGGAATGTGAAAAGGGCAAAGGCAAAATCATTATAATCTTCTAGGAAGATAAAGGACATATCCCAAGATGTCTGCCTAAATTGTGGCAAACGGGGTCATTGAAGCGTGACTGCCGTATGGACAAAGCAGACATGAAGGAATTGAAGACGAGCAAGGCTCTGACTTCAAATATGTTTGTCAAACATTATGTTCACTACTAGTATTAAAATTAGATTTTGAATACTTAGTGTGGTACATAAAATATATTATTGATGTTCAGAATCTGTTTTGAACGGGATACTGACTTCATTGAGATTAATCTGCGAATCGGAAACGGGACGACAATCGCTGTTTCAACCGTAGATACCTAAGTTTAGGAACTACCCTTCGGGTATGTACTTAAATTAGGAAACTGTTAAAATATAACTAGTTTGACTAGAATACATGTCTCTATATATCGTGTATAACTCGTTGCGAGTATACCTTTATATTCTAGAACACTAAAGTGTTTTATTTTATAAGATGATATTGAGATAAACACATTAGATGTGAACAACAGTATTTATATTTTGAATATAAATAAATCTCAAACATATAACATGACAAACAAGTAGCTCAAACTGATTTGATCAGATAAGACTTATTTGTGGCAGTGTTGTCTGGGACACATTAAACAAGACTCGTATATCCACACTTTTGAAGAGTGGATACTAGGACGGATTTGATTCCATTCAAATGAAGTCTACGAATCTAGTTTATTAGGCAAAGTGCCTAAAACACCTTTACTTGGTTGAAGTATAAATGCCACCGATCTATTAGCCCTCGTTCATAGTGACATAAGTGGGCCCATATCTAGCTAGGCTAATATGGAAATAATGTTTCGTGACCTTTGCAGATGGGCATCTCGTTATGTTATGTGTTTCTTATGAAGCACGAATCGAAAACTTTTAGAGTTTCGACACGAAGTAGACAAATAGATCGGCTAAAGTATTAAAACATCACGGATTGACCATGATGAAAATACTTAAGCAATAAGTTTCTCATATACTTGAAAGAGTATAGTATTCTTTCAATGAGGACTCCTCCTGGAACACGTCAATTTGACGGTGTGTCCGAACGGAGAAACCGAATTTTGTTGGACATGATAAGGTTAATCATGAGTCGCTCTGAGCTACCATTTACCTTCAAAATGGATAAGCATTAACAGTGAAATACTTATTTTGAATATGGTTCCATAAAAATCTGTTTGACAGATTTCATATTAGATAAAACAGGAAAGAAACTGGGCTTTCTCTCACTTCTGATGATTTGGGAATGCTAGGCATACGTTTGGATGATACCAAACTAGAACCCAAATTGGATAAGTGCCTAATATAATTGGTTATCCAAGGAAACCAAAGTATAGTACTTATACAACTCACTAGAGAACAATGTAATTGTTGCTCACCATGCGGTTTTCCTAAGAGGAATACCGGTATGCAGTGGTAAGTGGGAGGATAGTAAAACTCGATGAAAATCGGAGTAATACTGTTCAAGGCACCTAGTCCTTAATGGAACACAAACAGTTCATCAAGGAGTGAAACTGTACCAGTAATCTTCGAATACACAAGAACCGCGTAGGTCTGAGAGAGTCAGAAAACAACCTGGGGTATGGGTTTCTGATCTCACCTCATAAAGATGTCAATCTTATTGAGGAATACGAACTGACTACGTATAAGGAAGTGATACAAGGTATTGACTCCCTATCATGGAAAAATGCCATGAGTCCAAAATGGATTCCATATATAACAACTACGTTTGGACACTAGTTGTTGTACCACAAGGCATTGTGTCTATTGGTACTATATAAGTCTTCAAGGAAGACATACATGGAAGGCAACATACCAACGTACTATGCTAGGCTTGTAGCGAAAAGGTATCGTTATCAACATTGTGTTGATTACAACGAAATTTTTATCTGTTGCCACGTTAAATCCATTTGGATAATGCTTGCTGATGATGCATGTTTCATTCATGAAATATGGCAGCTGAACGTCAAAATCGCTTTCCTTAAACGGAAACCTTTGGAGGATGTTTACAACATCCTGACGATTTTGTCGTATCAAAACTAGCAAACAGGTTTGCAGGTTATTCGATCCATGTATGGATTGAAGTAAGCATTAGGTTCTTGGAACTATCGTTTTGATGTAATCATAATGGTGTATGATTTGATTCAAAACAAATATGATTCTTGTGTATATAAGGAGATTAGTGGGAGCACTGACAATGATGTCCTAAATAATGATGATATGTCATTTCTTGGAAATGATATTCCCATATTACAATCGGTGAAAGCTTGGCTTTCATGAAAATTCTCCGTAGAATTCTTGGGAGAAACAACCTTTATTTTAGGAATAAAGATCTACTGGGATAGATTTAAAGTTGTTAACACTCACTAAGAACTCGTACATTAAAAAATGTACGTGACCTGGTGTCTCATATGTTTTGAGCATATGGAGTCACAACAGGTCAATCCAAGTGATAGTCACTGGATTGATATTAAGAACATCCGTTAGTATCTTCGAGAACTAAGGATGATGTCTTATACTATGGAGATGGAAAACTTGAAGTAACTGGGATCACTGTAGCAAGTTTCCTAACCGATAAAACGACTTAAGTCGCTAAACGGTACTATACAGTTTGAATAACGGAACAGTGAGCTGAAAATCTTCCAAGCAAGATACTGTTACAGAATAAACAACAAATGCGGGTTATTGCTGCACCTGAGGCAGCAATAGAAGCCATCTGGGTCCATATCAAATCTAATTAGATTAGATATAGTTCTGTTAGCAGCTGAGCTAGGCGTCAGCACAGGGTAAAGAATTAATGGTCTCATCAACGATCCAGATATACTTCAACTATTCATCTGATTCGTTCGGATCATACATCGTGGCGATGCGATGATCGAATAAATCGCATCAGACGATAATCATACAAATCCGCAGACGAAAGCCTTTCCTCAGCATTTGAGCGAACCGTACATTTCGGGGTGTAAAACACTCGAGTGACTGGCTATAGGCCAAGTGGGAGATTGTTGGACAATTATGACCCATAGCGTCACTATTTGTACAGATCATGGTGTTGTTGTACAAATTAACTATGTGACAAGAGATTGCACTCTAATCATTTGTGATTAGATCACCTAGATGTATAAATGATAGGAGGTCCCTATGATTAGTTCCTGGATTGAGATGATATGAGACAGTATCAGTCCACGAAGGATTAATCATTAAATATCCTAGTCATAGTATTATCGAGACTGGACATCGATAATGTGGAATAGACTAGTATTACACTTGTGGCGTGTTATGTGAGATCATAACGCATAGTTCTCATATATTTGGGTATACGATACTTATGCAAGTGTAAGGAGGTTGTGTTTTACCGATGGTACGGAAACAGCTTCGCTCTGGATAGACCCCTCGGAATTCCATTGGTAGTATGACTATGTGTCTATGGAAGTCCGAAATCAGGGTAGGTGTATTTGGTCTTAACCTGAGACTTGCATCGCTAATACTTGCGACAATCGGTATGCTTTAGTTTTGGTCGTCCAGGGCTTTAACCGGTTCTGTGTACGCCATGCTGGGTATATTGAGAATCGTAGTGTATTGGGTGTGATGTCAAGATGGAAGTATCACTCCAGTCATAGTGGAGATGATGTCACGTAGGATACGGTACTAGTGCTCTTAAGTACTGCAGTCATCGGGATATTATGACTAGGTCATGTATATCCGATAATAGAGACTAGTTACCAGACATCCGACATGTGCTTCGTACGGGGCAGACACACTCCAGCCCCAGGCCTAGCACGTGACAATCAGATACTGGATCGCAATACAGTATACTACGTATACTACGCCTGACATAGATTATATATTCCAGTAAGATATTTCTGGAGAATTGGGTAGGCACGGTGCTTTGCTAGAAGCCAACCATGTCTTGTAAATCGGTAAGCACGTGGTACGAGGTACGCACGTATTCGGATAATCCGATGACCGTATTTACTGCCAACATATCCAGGGATCTCTTGGGTCGCTTCCCAAAGATTCACCGATGACAGTTGATTTAAATTAGAATTAATCTGGGATTAATTAAGAGAGAAAATTAATCTGGGATTAATTAAGATGGAGAAAATTAATCTGGATTAATTGAGGTATTATTTAATCTGGGATTAAATGTGTTCGTAAGAGAGAGAACGCGATTAATTTGGAATTAATCGGTAGAATAAATTTAATTGTTAAATTGATTTTTCTATTTAATTTATTCGTATGGGCTAAAATTAATATATCGGATATATTAATATGAATTGGATTTCATTACGAAATTAAAGTTGGACTTTAATGCGACAACGAACGAATTAATTTAGAATTAATTCGTAACGACATTCGTAATATATTTGCGAGGCATCGTTATTTAATTAAATTAGATTTAATTATTTAGCGATGAAAGTTCGTTTAATTAGATTAAACGGAACCGAGCCGCGGCAAATGTTCGTAGAGATATTTGAATTTTGAATTCAAATGTGGGGCCCACTTTAATGTGGTAGTTGGGAGGGTAGTTGGCATTTATGCCAAGCCACCCACCATCCAACTACCTTGGAATGGTTTTGGTGAAACCATTTACCCAACTACCTTGTTTAGGTAAAAAGGGTAAATTGGTTTTACCTAAAACTCTTCTATCTCTCTTCACTTGTGTAATACAACACTTGAAACAATTGGAAACCCTAGAAGCCTCCATTTGGGCGTGAGCTTCATTCTTCTTCTCTTTGATTTTGTGGCAAAATCAACAAAGCTAGCACTTCATGGAATCAACTAAGGTGATAGGGAAACAACTTCAAAAGCTTGGAATCAACAAATGAAGGATCTTGGAGATCTTCAACTCAAAGCTTGGAATCTCAAAGGAAGCATCTTGGATCTTGGATCTTCTTCTCAAAATTTTTAAAAGCTCAAATCCATTCAATGTAAGTAATTCCGCAACTTATTTGAATTTATGAACATGTTTTCATGCTTATTAGATCCTTGGCATGTTCTAGGAACACTAACAATGGATTAGAGCCAATTTTAAGCATGAAAATTTTAGGGTTCATGAGACTAAAATTTGGGGGTTTATGTTTTGAGCATGATTTCTTCAAATTGATGCTTTGAGCATGCTTAGATTATGTTAACTTAGAGTTGGGCATGATTAGATTTGAAATAAATTGATTGGATCAAAAGTTAAAAAAATTTTATCTTGGCCGAATTTGACAGTGAATAAACTGCAGATTTTTTGATTTTTTGAAGCATATTGGATGTGTTTAAATGCTAGTTTAAATGTTGATTGTTGGTTTGATTGGATTAGAATCAAAGTCAATAATGTTTATGTTAAAATCAAAGAGCATGTTGAGCATGAAATGATGAATTTAGGATTCAATTTGTGTTGAGCATGAAATGATGTATTTTGGCTTCAATTTGTGTTAAGCATGAATTGATTGATTAAGCATGATTAATTAAGTTAATTGGTATTTTGGAAATATTGAGTTTAATTAATTAATCATGGCTAATACACTTTAATTAAAATAATTGTGATATTTAGAATATTATAATTATGTTAATAAGCCTTTAATTATGTAATGGGCTAAAAGTGTGTATTTGGGCTTAATGAGCTTGTTTTGACTAAGTTTGGTTTTGGACTTTTGGATTGGATCTAATTGGGCCCAAAACCAATTCCATAAGGTCCAAATACATCACTTGGCCCTTTAAAGAATTTAATTGGGCCTAATGGGCCTAAATTGATTTGTTGGCAATAGGGTGATTCCTATTGGGCCTTGGCATTTTGGGTTTGATCCATTATGGCCAAAGCCCATGCCTTAATAATCAATTAAAAGCCCATTGGACTTTAATTGAAATGACATTGGATGTTATTGGGCCTTTGAGACCCATTAAGATTGGATTTGGAATCCAAGTCTTTAAGGCTTATAAGTAAGTGTATAATTTAATTTGGAATTAAATTGGAATTAGTATTGAATACAAATAAATTGGATTTAAAGTTGTAGTTCAATATAATTCAAGAATACTTACTTTGAATATTTATTCTTAAACACGAGTTTGACTCACAAATCAAATCGTTGTATGAACATTATATGGTCATTAATTCAAAGATTATTAATTGGATTAGATTGATTGAATAACATGTTTGTATGAATACATGAATGTGTTGTATGAATAATGTATATCGGATGGATATTAGAAGGGCAAGGGCAGTTTTTGAAATTGTTGTAATAAGTTTAGAATTTATTAAATTGGACCTACGTGTCCAGCCTTTTATCTCCTCTCTCATTGTATTTCTCTTCTCACCGATTCCCCTCAATGTAAATGAGGTTTCTTTATTGTATTATGTAATTGGGTAGAAGTTAGAATAGTTCTAGCCGGGGAGAGGAAATGGAGTGATTTGTTCTAGGAACAATTTGTGACATATCCATACGTATATCATTATTAATTTATTTATTTATACGCGCTTTATTATGTATTTAGAATGCATGTTTAAGGGTGTATGATGATGAGACCTAATCAAAGATAATAAATTGGTTGCCAATTTGCACGCGAAAAACCGTCAAACATATTAAGCGTTTTTCCTTCCTTCCATTGAGTGATTCTTACTCAAGATCCAAAGTTGGCATTGGTTTGTTGGCCAAAGTCAAGACCTTTGTCAATTGCGGATGTGTTTGAATCATGAGAGTTTTGTTCTATATCGGTGTCTTGTCCAAGTTGTGATTTGTTGGCCAAAGTCAAGATCACTTCTTGTCCATCGACATTGATTACGAAGCTTTCCATGTCAATGGGTTCCGCTTAACTGGGATCATTAAGTTTGTTGTGCCAAAGACAAGGCTTAGTTGATTCAGAGGAAAAAGGTTAGGTAATATATTTGATATATTGGCATATATTAGATATATGTTTCGGACTTGGATGTCCACCTACTGGATCTAGGAATTGGATGAGATCCAATTGATCTTAGAGATCTACCTAGTTAAGTATCATACAATTTGTTGGCCAAAGTCAAGATTGTGTGTTATTTAACGGGATCCTAGCTCACTAGGAAACTAGGTTTCCCGAGTACTCGACAGAGGGTTAGAGGCTCGCCGAAAAATAGTGGGAGGCAATAATTAAATTTGCAATATTCGTTTAGATACTTGCCATACACGCTCAATCAAATATCATTCGTCAAATAAATTAAATGTTAGTTGGACTAATATTTAATAGTTGTTTTAATTTAACAGTTAGACTGTATTCAAACTACTTCATTTATAGTTGATTATATAATTGGATTATAGTAATCAATATATTTGGATTTTACCATCATTTATAATGATTATATAATTGGATTATAGTAATCAATATATATTTGATTATAACCAATAAATTGTAATAAGTTATATAGTTAGACTATAGTAATCATTACATTAGATTGTACCTGAAATCGTTGATTAAATAGTTGGACTATTAGAATCAAGATTAAATTGAAAGATTAGTGTTTGAAACATTATCCTAGAGAAAATGTGTTTAGACGACTTTAATTTTCAAATTGGGAATAAATTTCAGGATAGTCTTGAAACTAAGAAGTTACTTTATTTGATAAAATAACATCTTAGGCCTAAGCCCAGAGTTAAGCAAATAGTAGAGCATGATCTTTGGAAGATTCATGTGATGATAACTTTAGTGCTTAATTCATTATCTTGTCATAATGACTCCTTAATTTCTTAATCAGAACTAAGGATTAGATCCTTAAAGTATGATAATGAAATTGAAGGATCTTCATAGATCTATTCTTAGATCTTAGAAGTATTAATTGCAATAAACAACTCTTGGAGAGTTAATAACTATTCTCAAAGAGACCAAAGTCAAAGTTTGCAATATGCAAGTAGCGCAAGGCGCATCTTACTTCGATATTCTAGAAGGCCATGCTTGGCCAAAGACTTCTGGAATGTGAAAAGGGCAAAGGCAAAATCATTATAATCTTCTAGGAAGATAAAGGACATATCCCAAGATGTCTGCCTAAATTGTGGCAAACGGGGTCATTGAAGCGTGACTACCGTATGGACAAAGCAGACATGAAGGAATTGAAGACGAGCAAGGCTCTGACTTCAAATATGTTTGTCAACATTATGTTCACTACTAGTATGAAAATTAGATTTGAATACTTAGTGTGGTACATAAAATATATGTATTGATTATGTGTTTCTTATGAAGCACGAATCGGAAACTTTTAGAGTTTCGACACGAAGTAGACAAATAGATCGGCTAAAGTATTAAAACATCACGGATTGACCATGATGAAAATACTTAAGCAATAAGTTTCTCATATACTTGAAAGAGTAAGTATTCTTTCAATGATGACTCCTCCTGGAACACGTCAATTTGACGGTGTGTCCGAACGGAGAAACCGAATTTTGTTGGACATGATAAGGTTAATCATGAGTCGCTCTGAGCTACCATTTACCTTCAAAATGGATAAGCATTAACAGTGAAATACTTATTTTGAATATGGTTCACATAAATCTGTTTGACAGATTTCATATTAGATCTAAACAGGAAGAAACTGGGCTTTCTCACTTCTGATGATTTGGGAATGCTAGGCATACGTTTGGATGATACCAAACTAGAACCCAAATTGGATAAGTGCCTAATATAATTGGTTATCCTAAGGAACCAAGTATAGTACTTATTGTTAGACATTATGTCCCATAGCGTCACTGTTTGTAAATGATATTGTATTATTGTACAAAATTAACTATGTGATAATGAAATTGCCTTTTGCCGTTTTGTAATATTATTTACTTTGATATATAAATGGCGAAAGTCCATATGATTAATACCGGATTGAGATGATATGAGACAGTATCAATCCATAAAGGTTTAATCATTAAATATCCCTAGTCGGAGTATTATCGAGATCGGACATCGATAATGCGGAATAGACTAGTATTGCGCTTGTGCACGTTGTGAGGGCCCAACGGCATAGTTCTCATATATTTAAGTATTGGATACTTATGCAAGTGCGATAGGAGGTTGTTTTAACCGATGGTACGGAAAACAGCTTCGCTCTGGATAGACCCCGCGGAATCCATTGGTAGTATATCTGCGTGTCTATGGAGGCCGCATCAGGGTAGGTGTATAGGTCTTAACCTGAGACTTACATCGCTATACTTGCGACAATCGGTAAACTTTGGTTTTGGTGGTTGGGGACCTTAACCGGTTCTGTGTACACCTCTTCTGGGTTTATCGAGAATCGTAGTGTACTGGATGTGATGTCGGGATGGAAGTATCACTTCAGACATATGGAGGTGATGATCACGCAGGACACATAACTAGTACTCTATAAAAGGTTGCAACCGTCGGGACAATATGACCAGGTCAGGATTGTCCGATTTAAAGAGACTAGTTGCTTGATGTCCGATATATGTTTCGTACGGGGCAGACACATTTCCAGCCCAGGCCTTACATGTGATCATCCGATACTGGTTCGATATACGCAATACTACGGTATACTACGCTTGATATAGATCTTATATTCCTATAAGAATATTTCTGGAGAATTGGGTAGGCATGGCGCTTTGCTAGAAGCCAACCTTGTCTTGTGAATCAGTAAAAACGTAGTACGAGGTACGTACGTGTTCGGATTATCCGACGACCGTATTTACTGCCAACATATCCAGAGCTCTCTTGGGTCGCTTCCCGAAGATTCACCAATGACGTATGATTCAAACTCGATTAATCTTGGATTAATTACGGAGAGACTTTATCTTGGATAAAGTACTATACATAGAGAGAGAACGATTAATTTGGAATTAATCGTAAAATTATTATATTCGATATAATAATCGAAATTCGATTTCGACGCGAAATTAAAATTAGATTTTAATTCGGGCAAACGAGTTAATTTAGAATTAATTCTTAGCGACGTAAATAATAATTTCGCTAGGCGCAATTATTTATTTAAATTCGATTTAATTAACGTCGCGACGTAAGTTCGGTATTTCGGAAATATCGAACCCGAACGCGTGAGTGCACGTGGACCCACTTTCATTTGGAAACGTGTGAGGCCCACATGACACATGTCATATTATGCATTATTTAATTCTAATGCATTGCATGGAGATAGTGTACAATGCACTCAATGGTTTGCATGGAAATTGAGTTTTGACACTCTAAGCCATTGCATGATTTGTGTCATAAGTTTATTATTAATTTATAAATATTATGGCATAAATATAAATTGATTTTTTGTAACAAAAATCATTCAACTCTCCTTTCTCTCACATTGCCGAAACTACATGCAGTTTTGGGCTCTCCATTTCTTCAATTTTTATGGCAAGATTTGAAGAAGTTGTGCATTCAAAATCACAACAAAGGCTAGCACCTTCAAGGGATCATACATAGGTGATATGGGAAAACTAATCCTTGAGCTTGGAAGGATCAAACTCGACTTGGAGTCCCTCTTTTCTTCTTGGCCGAGAGCTTCACTGCACAAGGGAGGAATTCGCATCATCTTAGCATCCATTTCAAGTATTGTGAGTATGATTCCGCCATACTTCAATTAATTCATTCATGATTTATATATTTTGCTTGTTCTTGTTGATCTTGGGGCTTGGTAATAGAAACCAACAATGGTATCATTGAGCTTAAAGAGCATGCAAATATATTAGGATGTTATTTGGGGAAAATTGTATGAAGCATGATTTGATGAGTTTGCTTGATTAAATATGCTTAGATGTATGTTATTTAGATTATACATCATCAATTTCATGGAAAATAAATTGGATTAATTTTTCCAACCCAGATGAGGCTTTGCCGAATACATGCAAGCATATGGACTAGATGATTTTTTAATTTTAAGACATTGGATGACTTGAAACAATATGGAATGATGATTTGTAACTCGATTGGATTGAAAACGAAATCGGAACCATTTTAATCACCTT
>SKCR01007697.1:0-26565 GCA_019454045.1 Zanthoxylum bungeanum | reverse complement strand
CTCTTGTGGTATATCGAATGGAAATCCAGACGTAAATTCCGTAGCCGAATCCGAATGGACGGTAGTGCGGTTTGTACTCAGGATACAACGCCACGTAGCACTTGAGAGACACGTATTTCGTTTCATCCAAACTTGTATTTGACCATGATGTAGTTAGTAGATTATTTATTTAAGCATGATTTAACCGTTAGTATGTTATTTATTTATGCATGATTTAGTTCCTTAATTTCGCATTAGTAATTTAGTTTACGTTTATGTTGAAATAATATTTATTTGTTCTTTGCGATTGGATGATTTGACGTGGTGCTATATGCTTGCTGTTATAATGACTTATTTTTTAAAGCATACGAACTTAGTCATATGATTTATTTTGCTGAATGCGGACTAGATATAGGTTGTTCTTGAGCATGTTGCGTAGATTCGGTTAAGATATTACACAAATCACATCATTACAAGTGGCATAAGTAAGGGACCATTCCGAACCCAACGGTTTGAGGTCTTCCCTTACGAGGGGTGAGTGCGGCCTTAAATCTTTGTCCCGGTTCACACCGGGTGGCGACTCCATGTTATTTCTCCGGTTTAGTTCCCCCGCGGGCTATTCCGTACTGCCAACTAGGCCGCGAGCCTAGAACAGCGTTGCCGATTTCTGTGTCCTACACCAAGGTCATGAGATCTAGGAAAACAACCTCGGGAATGAGGACGAACAAAGAGCCTCGAGAATAAGGATGGGTCAGATCTTAAAAAAAAAAATTAGCTCGCTGAGTTGAAAACCTGAAAAGGCGACTCAGGCAAGATAGAGCAATCCGCTAAGTTGAAAATCCGGCTTAGGCAAAAAAAAATTTAAAAAAAAAAAAAAATTTAGCTCGCTGAGTTGAAAACCTGAAAAGGGAACTCAGGCACGATAAGAGCAATCCGAAAGGACAGCTTATGCAAAAGATAGAAAGGATCTTGAGCCATGGGACCAAAGAAAACTAGCAATCACCGGAGTAGAACTGATAGGAGGAAACTCTAAGCAGGCCAAATGGGCGATCAAAGACTTCCTAAATGAGTAGAGAAAGCCCTCTAGCGTAAGGAAGGCCTAACCAAGGATGGCATCAAGAGAACCCATCGGAATATGGAATCTATCCATGCATACATGCATACATGTCTCATACACATAATTTTTGTTTTGTGTTCGAATATTTTGAAGAAAAAGAAAAGCAGGAGGGCAAGCAACTCCTCGGGAATGAGGACGAGCATGGGGCGAAGTGCCTCATGGCCCACATTATCAACAGTTTGGGAATGAATCTAATAGGTCGTAGCACCTTATCATCATGAAAAAAAAAACTCCCCAGTGGATCGAAGAGTCAATAGGACCAAAACACTATCACTCAACTCAGTTCGGGAACAAATCCCAGAGATCGAAGCATCTCACACTCAGTGGTTCGGGAAAAAAATCCAGAGGTCGAAGCACCTCGCCATCAACTAAACTCATTTCGGGAATAAATCCCAGAGATCGAAGCATCTCACACTCAGTGGTTCGGGAACAAAACCCAAGGGTCAAAGCACTTCGCCATCAACTCAACTCAGTTCGGGAACAAAACCCAGAGATCGAAGCATCTCACACTCGGTGGTTCGGGAACAAAACCCAGGGGTCAAAGCACCTCGCCATAAACTCAACTCAGTTCCGGAATAAATCCCAGAGATCGAAGCATTTCACACTCGGTGGTTCGGGAACAAAACCCAGTGGTCAAAGCACATCGTCATCAACTCAACTCAGTTCAGGAAAAAATCTCATAGATCGAAGCATCTCACACTCGGTGGTTCGGGAACAAAACCCAGGGGTTAAATCACCTCGCCATCAACTCAACTCAGTTTGGTTACAAATCCCAGCGGTCGAAGCATCTCACACTCGGTGGTTCGGGAATAAAACCCATGGGTCAAAACACATCGCCATCAACTCAACTCAGTTCGGGAACAAATCCCAATGGTCGAAGCATCTCACACTCGGTGGTTTGGGAACAAAACCTAGAGGTCGAAGCACCTCGCCATCAACTCAACTCAGTTTTGGAATAAATCCCAGAGATCGAAGCATCTCACAAAAGCAGCGAAACCACAGGTAAGTCCGGCAATGGCCGACGAACCAGGTAAGCAAAAAAGCATGCATGAATTTGATAGGATTGTCACTGTCACACACTGCACAAGCCCAATCAAAGTGGGGGTGACTGTAAACACTGTATTTTTGCATAAGCCCAATGATGAGCCTCGTATGGAGGCACTACCTGAAAAGTCATTGTTAGCATATCTATACATCAATCTAATACGCATAATGAAAATACCGTTAATAAGGTATGAAATGAAAAATGTAGTTATTTTATTAATAAATAATAAAATGTACAATTCAGATTGGCACTCCAAGTACGAACTCCATCAAACTCCCACTTGCTTAATGCCAATCTGGATGGTATCATAGACCCAACTCCTCCACATGTTTATCGAATAACTTAGGAGGTAAGGCCTTTGTAAGTGGGTCTGCTATGTTGTCTTATCCTTGAACCTTCAAGACTACTATGTCTATGTCTTTTCGTTCAATTATCTCTCTAATTACGCGGTATTTCCTTTCCACGTGTTTAGACTTGGAATGCACCCTCGGCTCTTTAGCCTGCGCAATGGCTCCGTTATTATCACAGTACAATGGGATCGAATCTGCAATACCAGGCACAACACCAAGTTCTGTGATAAAATTTCTAATCCAAACAGCTTCTTTAGCAGTTTTTGAAGCTGCTATAAATTCTGCCTCAGTGGTGGAATCAGTTGTTGAGCCTTACTTTGAACAACGCCAACTAATTGCACCACCATTAAGGGTAAATATGCATCCTGATGTAGATTTTCTATCATCTGGATCTCCCTGGAAGTCGGAGTCTGTATAACCCTTAACTTGTAGCTCACTTTCTCCATATATCAGAAACTTATCCCTAGTACCTTTAAGATATTTCAGGATATGTTTCACGGCTGTCCAATGATCATTACCAGGATCAGATTGATATCGACTGGTCATACTGACGCCGAAATTGATGTCAAGTCTAGTACATAACATAGCATACATTATGTTTCCAATACAAGAAGCATATGGCAAGTTAGATATTCTAACTCTCTCTTCCTCTGTTTGAGGTACCATTTTCATCAAAAGATGTATGCCGTATCGGAAAGGAACATTTGTTGCCTTGCAGTTGGTAAAACTGTATATTTCTAACGTCTTGTCTATGTACGTTGATTATGACAACCCTATAAACTTCCTAACTCTATCTCGGTAGAGCCTTATTGTAGGCACTGCATTTTCGCATATAAGTCCCGATGATGAGCTATTAGTGTTCCTAGAACATGCCAATGATCTAATAAGCATGAAAACATGTTCATAAAATCAAAATAAGTTGCGGAATTACTTACATTGAATGGATTTGAGCTTTTAAAATTTTGAGAAGAAGATCCAAGATCCAAGATGATTCCTTTGTTGATTCCAAGCTTTGAGTTGAAGATCTCCAAGATCCTTCCTTTGTTGATTCCAAGCTTTTGAAGTTGTTTCCCTATCACCTTTGTTGATTTGTGAAGTGCTAGCTCCTTTGAAATTGCAACAAAATCAAAAGGAAGAGATGGAGAAGCTCACGCCACTTTTAGAGGATATTAGGGTTTCATTTTGTTCAAAATGTCAAGTGTGATGCATACACAAGTGAAGAGAGAGAGAAGAGTTTTAGGTAAAACCAATTTACCCTTTTACCTAAACAAGGTAGTTGAGTAAATGGTTTCACCAAAACCATTCCAAGGTAGTTGGATGGTGGGTGGCTTGGCATAAATGCCAACTACCCTCCCAACTACCACATGTGAAGTGGGCCCCACATTTGAATTCAAAATTCAAATGTCTCTACGAACATTTGCCGCGGCTCGGTTCCGTTTAATCCGATTAAACAAACTTTCGTCGCTAAATAATTAAATCTAATTTAATTAAATAACGATGCCTTGCAAATACATTACGAATGTCGTCTACGAATTAATTCTAAATTAATTCGCTCGTTCGCATTAAAGTCCAACTTTTATTTCGTAATGAAATTCAATTCATATTAACATATCTGATATATTAATTTTAGCCCATACGAATAAATTAAATAGAAAAATCAAATTTAACTATTAAATTTATTTTACCGATTAATTCCAAATTAATCGCGTTCTCTCTCTTCCGAACACATTTAATCCCAGATTAAATAATACCTCAATTAATCCCAGATTAATTTTCTCTCTCTTAATTAATCCCAGATTAATTATCTCTCTTAATTAATCCCAGATTAATTCTAATTAAATCAACTGTCATCGGTGAATCCTTGGGAAGCGACCCAAGAGATCCATGGATATGTTGGCAGTAAATACGGTCATCGGATTATCCGAATACGTGCATACCTCATACCACGTGCTTACAGATTTACAAGACATGGTTGGCTTCTAGCAAAGCACCGTGCCTACCCAATTCTCCACTGGAATATATAATCTATGTCAGACGTAGTATACGTAGTATTGCGTATTGCGATCCAGTATCGAATGTCACGTGCTAGGCCTGGGGCTGGAATGTGTCTGCCCCGTACGAAGCACATGTCGGATGTCTGGCAACTAGTCTCTATTATCGGATATACACAACCTAGTCATAATATCCCGATGACTGGAGTACTTAAGAGCACTAGTATCGTATCCTACGTGACATCATCTCCACTATGACTGGAGTGATACTTCCGTCTTGACATCACACCTAATACACTACGATTATCAATATACCTAGTAGAGGCGTACACAGATCGGTTAAAGCCCTGGACGACCAAAACTAAAGCATACCAATTGTCGCAAGTATTAGCGGTGCAAGTCTCAGGTTAAGACCAAATACACCTACCCTGATTTCGGACTTCCATAGACGCATAGTCATACTACCAATGGAATTCCGAGGGGTATATCCAGAGCGAAGCTGTTTTCCGTACCATCGGTAAAACACAACCTCCTATTACACTTGCATGAGTATCCTATACCCAAATATATGAGAACTATGCCGTTATGATCTCACATAACACGCACAACTGTAATACCAGTCTATTCCGCATTATCGATGTCCAGTCTCGATAATACTACGACTAGGGATATTTAATGATTAATCCTTCATGGACTGATATTGTCTCATATCATCTCAATCGAGGAACTAATCATAAGGACCTCCTATCATTTATACATCTAGGTGATCTAATCACAAATGATAAGAGTGCAATCTCCTTGTCACATAGTTAATTTGTACAATAACACCATGATCTGTACAAATAGTGACGTTATGGGTCATAATTGTCCAACAATCTCCCACTTGGCCTATAGCCAGTCACTCGAGTGTCTTACACCCGAACTATGTACGGTTCGCTCAAACTGCTGAGGAAAGGCTTTCATCAACGGATTTGTATGATTATCGTCTGATGAAATTTATTCGATCATCACATCGCCACGATGTATGATCCGAACAAATCAGATGAATAGTCAAAGTATATTTCTGGATCGTTGATGAGACCATTAATTCATTATTCTGCGTTGTAGCCTAGCTCAGCTGCTAACAGAACTATATCTAATCTAATTAGATTTGTTAATGACCCAGATGGCTTCTATTGCTGCCTCAGCCACAGCAATAACCCATATTTGTTGTTTATTCGGCAACAACATCTTGCTTGGAAGATTTCCAGCTCACTGTACCGTTATTCAAACTGTATAGTACCGTTGTTACGACTTTTAGTCGCCTAATCGGTTAGGAAACTTGCCGCTGTGATCCCAGTCACTTCAAGTTCTCCTTCTCCATAGATTAAGACATCATCCTTAGTTCTCTAAGATAATAACAAATGTTCTTAATATCAATCCAGTGACTATCACTTGGATTGACCTGTTTGTGAATCCATATGCTCAAAGCATATGAGACACCAGGTTGCGTACATTTTTCAATGTACGAGTTCTCGCAGAGTGTCAATAACCTCTAGATCTAACTCAGTAGATCTTTATTCCTAGAATAAAGGTTGTTACTCCCAAGAATTCTACGGAGAATTTTAATGAAAGCCAAGCTTTCACCGATCGTAATTTGGGAATATCATTTCCAAGAAATGACATATCATCATTAATTAGGACATCATTGTCAGTGTGCTCCCACTAACCTCCTTATATACACAAGAATCATTTCGTTTTGAATTAAGTCATACACCATTATGATTACATTCAAAACGTTAGTTCCTAGAACGTAATGCTTACTTTAATCCCTCTATGGATCGAATAACCTACAAACCTTGTTTGCTAGTTTTGGTACGACAAAGCCGCCAGGATGTTGTAAACATCGTCCAAAAGGTTTCCTTTCAAGGAAAGTGATTTTTCGGTTCAGCTGCCATATTTCATAAATGAAACATGCAGCATCAGCAAGCATTATCCAAATGGATTTAACGTGGCAACATGTAAAATATTTCGTTGTAATCAACATAATGTTGATAATGATACCTTTCCGCTAAAAGCCTAGCTCAGTACGTTGGTATGCTGCCATCCACGTATGTCTTCCTTGAAGACTTATATAGTACCAATAGGCACAATGCCTTCCGGTACAACAACTAGTGTCCAAACATAGTTGATATACATGGAATCCATTTCGGACTCATGTCACTTTGCCATGATAGGGAGTTGATACCTTGTATCACTTTCTCATACGTAGTCAGTTCGTATTCCCCAATAAGATTGACATCTTTATGAGGTGAGATCAGAAACCCATACCCAGGTTGTTTTCTGACTCTCTCCGACTTACGCGGTTCTTGTGTATTCGAAGATTACTGGTACAGTTTCATCTTTGATGAACTGTTTGTGTTCCATTAAGGACTTGGTGCCTTGAACAGTATAACTCCGATTTTTCATCGAGTTTTACTATCCTCCCACTTACCACTGCATATCAGTAATCCTCTTAGGAAAACCGCATGGTGAGCAACAATTACATTGTTCTCAAGTGGAATATACTTTGGTTTCCCTAGGATAACCTACAATTGGCACTTATCCAATTTGGGTTCTAGTTTGGTATCATATAAACATATGCCCAGCATCCCAAATCTTCAGGAGTGAGAAAACCTAGTTTCTTTCCTGTTCATATCTAATATGAAATCTGTCAAACAGATTTTCATGGAACCTTATTCAAAATAAGTATTGCGCTGTTAATGTTAAATGCTTATCATTTGAAGGAAAATGGTAGCTCAGAGCGACTCATGATTAACCTTATCATGTCCAACAAAATTTGGTTTCTCCGTTCGGACACACCGTCAAATTGACGTGTTCCGGAGGAGTCCTTATTGAAAGAATACTATACTCTTTCAAGTATTTGAGAAACTTATTGCTTAAGTATTTTCATCATGGTCAAACCGTGATGTTTTAATACTTTATCCGATCTGTTCTTCTATTTCGTGTCGAAACTCCAAAAGTTTCCGATTGTGTTCTTCAAAAGAAACACAACCATAACGCGATGCAACATCCATAAAGGTCACGAAATATTCATATCCACCTCTAGCCTAGCTAGACATGGGCCAACTTACGTCACTATGAACAATGGCTAATAGATCGGTGGAACTTACACTTTACCAAGTAAAGGTGTTTTAGGTACTTTACCTAATAAACTAGATTCGTAGACATCATTTGAATGGAATCAAATCCGTCCTAGTATCCACTCTTCAAAAGTGTGGATATACGAGTCTTGTTTAATGTGTCCCAGACAGCACTGCCCAAATAAGTCTCATCTGATCAAATCAGTTTGAGCTACTTGTTTGTCATGTTATATGTTTGAGATTTATTTATATTCAAAATATAAATACTGTTATTCACATCTAATGTGTTTATCTCAACATCATCTTTATATAATAAAACACTTTAGTGTTCTAGAATATAAAGGTATACTCGCAACGAGTTATACTCGATATAGAGATAATGTTTCTAGTCAAACTAGTTACATTATAACAATTTCCTAATTTAAGTACACACCCAAATGGTAGTTCCTAAACTTAGGTATCTACGGTTGAAACAGTGACTTTCATCCCATTCCGATTCGCAGATTAATTCTCAATTGAAGTCAGTATCCTGCTCATAGCAGATTCTGCACATCAATGTATATTTATGTATCACACTAAGTATCTAAAATCCAATTTTAATACTAGTAGTGAACATATTTATGACAAACATATTTGAAGTCAGAACCTTGTCATGTCTTCTATTCCTTCATGTCTGCTTTGTCCATACGGCAGTCATGCTTCAATGACCCCGTTTGCCACAAGTTAGGCAGACAACTTGGGATATGTCCTTTATCTTCCTAGAAGATTATAATGATTTTGCCTTTGCCCTTTTCATATTCCAGAAGTCTTTGGCCAAGCCTTGGCCTTCTAGAATATCGAAGTAGGGTGCGCCTTGCGCTACTTGCCTTATTGCAAACTTTGGCTTTATCTCCTTGATAATAGCCATTAACTCTCCAAGATTTATTAATAGCAATTTAATACTTCTAAGATCTAAGAATAGATTTATGAAGATCCTTCAATTTCTTCATCGTACTTTAAGGATCTAATCCTTAGTTTTGATTAGGAAATTAATGAGTCTTTATGGCAAGCATAATGGATTAAACATTAAAGTTATCATCACATGAATCTTCCAAAGATCATGCTCTACTATTTGCTTAACTCCGGGCTTAGGCCTAATATGTTATTTATCAAATAAAGTAACTTATTAGTTTCGAGGACCATCCTGAAATTTATTCCCAATTTGAAAATTAAAGTGTTTAAACACATTATCCCTAGGATAATGTTTTAAACACATTAATCTTTCAATTTAATCTGATTCTAATAGTCCAACTATTTAATCAATGATTTCAGGTACAATCTAATGTAATGATTACTATAGTCTAACTATATAACTTATTACAATTTTATTGGTTAAAATCAAATATATATTGATTACTATAATCCAATTATATAATCATTATAAATAATCGGTAAAATTCAAATATATATTGATTACTATAATCCAATTATATAATCAACTATAAATGAAGGGGGTTTGAATACAGTCCAACTGTTTAATTAAAACAACAATAAATATTAGTCCAACTAATATATAATTTATTGACGAATGATATTGATTGAGCGCGTATGGCAAGTAACTAAACGAATATTGCAAATCTAATACTGCCTCCCACTATTTTTCTGCGAGCCTCTAACCCTCTGTCGAGTACTCGGGAAACCATGTTTCCTAGTGGGCTAGGATCCCGTTAAATAACACACAATCTTGACTTTGGCCAACAAATTGTATGATACTTAACTAGGTAGATCTCTAAGATCAATTGGATCTCATCCAATTCCTAGATCCAGTAGGTGGACATCCAAGTCCGAAAACATATATCTTATATATGCCAATATATCAAATATATTACCTAACCTTTTTCCTCTGAATCAACTAAGCCTTGGCTTTGGCACAACAAACTTAATGATCCCAGTTAAGCGGAACCCATTGACATGGAAAGCTTCGTAATCAATGTCGATGGACAAGAAGTGATCTTGACTTTGGCCAACAAATCACAACTTGGACAAGACACCGATATGGAACAAAACTGTCATGATTCAAACACATCCGCAATTGACAAAGGTCTTGACTTTGGCCAACAAACCAATGCCAACTTTGGATCTTGAGTAAGAATCACTCAACGGAAGGAAAAATGCTTAATATGTTGTGAGGGTTTTTCGCGTGCAAATTGGCAACCAATTTATTATCTTTGTTAAGGTCTCATCATCATACACCCTTAAACATGCATTCTAAATACATAATAAAGCGCGTATAAATAAATAAATTAATAATGATATACGGATGGATATGTCACAAATTGTTCCTAGAACAAATCACTCATTTTCCTCTCCCCGGCTAGAACTATTCTAACTACTACCCAATTACAAAATACAATAAAGAAACCTCATTTACATTGAGGGGAATAGGTGAGAAGAGAAATACAATGAGAGAGGAGTAAAAGGCTGGACACGTAGGTCCAATTTAATAAATTCTAAACTTTACAAACAATTTCCAAAAACTGCCCTGCCCTTCTAATATCCATCCGATATACATTATTCATACAACACATTCATGTAATCATACAAATCATTTATTCAAATCAATTTAATCCAATTAATAATTAATCTTTGAATTAATGAACCATCCATGTTCATACAACGATTTGATTTGCGGAGTCAAACTCGTTTAAGAATAAATACTCAAAGTAAGTATTCTTGAATTATATGAACACAACTTTGAATCCAATTGTATTTGTATTCCAATACTAATTCCAAATTAATATCCACACTTACTTATAAGCTTAAAGACTTGATTCAAACCAATCTTAAATGGGGTCTCAAAGGGCCCAATTGTTGGATAATATGACCCACAGCGTCACTATTTGCACAGATCATTGTGTTGTTGTAGCAAATTAACTATGTAATAAGGAAATTGCACTCTCATCATTTGTGATTAGATCACCATAGATATATAAATGAAGAGAGGTCCATATGATTAGTTCCTGGATTGAGATGATATGAGACAGTATCAGTCCACGAAGGATTAATCATTAAATATCCCTAGCCGTAGTATTATCGAGACTGGACATCGATAATGCGGAATAGGCTAGTATTGCACTTGTGTGCGTTGTGAGGGCACAACGACATAGTTCTCATATATATAAGTGTTGGATACTTATGCAAGTGCGATAGGAGGTCGTGTTTCACCGATGGTACGGGAAACAGCTTCGCTCTGGATAGACCCCTCGGAATCCCATTGGTATTATGACTATGTGTCTATGGGAGGCCGAAATCAAGGTAGGTGTGTATGGTCTTAACCTGAGACTTACATCGCTAATACTTACGATAATCGATAGACTTTGGTCTTGGTGGTAGGGGACTTTAAACGGGTTCTGTGTACACCACTTCTGGGTTTATCAGAGAGTCGTAGTGTATTGGATGTGATGTCAAGACGGAAGTATCACTTCAGTCATATTGGAGATGATGTCACGCAGGATACGGTATTAGTGCTCTTAAGTGCTGCGCGGCCATCGGGATATTATGACAAGGTCATGTATATCCGATTATAGAGACTAGTTACCAGACATCCGACATGTGCTTCGTACGGGGCAGACACTTATCCAGCCCCAGGCCTAGCACGTGACTATCCGATACTGGGCCGATATGCACAATACAATCGTATACTACGCTTGATACAGATCTTAATATTCTTATGAGAATATGTCCGGAGAATTGGGAGACTTGGTGCTTTGCTAGGAGTCGACCTTGTCTCGTAAATCGGTAGAACGTAGTACTTGGTACGTACGTGATTCGGATACACCGACGACCGTATTTACTGCCAACATATCCGGGGATCTCATGGGTCGCTTCCCAAAGATTCACCGATGACGTATGACTCGCACTTATATTAATCTGGGATTAATATGATGAGAGAGAGAATTAATCTGGGATTAATTTCGGAGACACTTTATCTAGGATAAAATATCAATTGAAGAGAGAGAAACATTGATTTGGAATTAATCGAGGAATTAATATATTTGATATATTAAACGAAATTAGATTTCGACGCGGAATTAAAATTAGATTTTAATTCGGGCGAGCGAATTAATTTAGAATTAATTCGTTAGCGACGTGAATAGTGATTTCGCTAGGCGTAATTATTTAGTTCTCGTCGCGACGGAAATTCGTTAATTCGGAATTAGCGAAATTTGGCCCGAAAGTGTTTGCGGACACATTCGTATTTTGAAACGAGTAGGATCCGCAAATCACATCGCGAAGTCTCATTACTTGACACGAATAGATGATGGATGTATCTAGTCACCTTTATGGGATGATACATTGTCTCTATTCTCAATGTAAGTTGGTGAGGTTATTTAATGGATTTTAAAGGTGATGTGTGTGTTTTTGGGAATTAAAACCCAAATGTGTTTGAAATGAATTTCAAATGAAATTCAAATGCATTTGATGCATAAGGAACACAAAAACCGTATACCTTTTTTCACTTCATTTTCCCTCCTCTCTCTCCTCTTCTTCTCCTCTTCTCTCTCACGCCATTTTCTGGTTTTTGTGAGGCAGTGAACTGCCGAATTTAAGAAGCAAAAATGGAGGGAAGCAAGTGCGTTTTGTGGCAAAACAAGAGTGCTAGCACACTCCGGGATCATGCTAAGGTGATAAGGGAAGTATACCCATGAGCAAGGAACGTTTTGATGAAGCTTGGAGCTCGTTTTTCTTGTTCAAAATGGCACAAAACAGAAGCCAAATCTGCAGCAGTGGGCGCACATTGCAGTGAGGCAGTGAGCACTTTTTCAGTTCGTTTTGTTGCCCAAATCGCATCTCAACCGCTCGATGTAAGTATTCCGCACTTCAATCGTTGTATTTGCTTATGATTCATGCTTGAGTTTTGATCTTGGGACCTCTAGAAACTCCTTCAATGGCATCAAGAGCTTAGGTTAAAAGCATGAAAAATGTTAGGGCTAAAATTTGGGCAAACTTGAATTTGAGCATGATAAATTAAATTGGATGGATTTGTATGCTTAATTGTGTTTGAATTGAAGATTGACATGGTCAATTTCAAGAAAATGTGATTGGATCTTTTTTCCCCAAATTTCCACCTTGGCCGAATTTGATACATGATTTTAATGTCTTGGGATTTTTGATTTTTGACAATTTGAAGTGTTGGAAATCATTCGGGATGATGATTTAACGTCGATTGCGGAATCAATTGGATTGAATTCGATTTGGACGAAAAATCCCCAAATTGCCAAGTATGTCATGAAACTTTAAATTGGGTAAAATTGATTTGAGCATGCAATTATGAAATTGGATGATTAAGTATGCTTAATACATGTTTAATTGATGATTGGTTGGATCAATTTGATTAAATATTGTTTGGAACAAATTTCCCCAATTTTGAAAGTATGTCATGAAACTTGAAATTGGATAAATTGATTTGAGCATGCAATTATGAAATTGGATGATTAAGTATGCTTAATACATGTTTAATTGATGATTGGTTGGATCAATTTGATTAAATATTGTTTGGAACAAATTTCCCCAATTTTGATGTGTTGGCCGAGAGTTATGCCCCTTTGTGTTCTTGGTGAATTTTGATTTTTTGAAACATTGGATGTGTTGAAAATCATTAGGGTATATTGATTTAATGTCGAATTGGTTTTAATTGGATTGAAACAAATCGGACATGTAATTAACCTTATTGCCAGAATAAAGTAAAGCATGTAATGAGTTTGATTTTAATCTTAATGTGTTGGACATGTGATGATGAAATTGAGTATGATTAATTGGACTAATTTAGTGTTTTGGAAATGTTGATTTAGTTGATTAATCATGTAATGCACTTTAAGTAATTAAATTGTTAAATTGGATTTATGTAATTTAATTATTTGAGGCCTTAAATTGGATTTGGGCTTCTAATGTTGTAATTGGGCCTATTGGGCTTGATTTTATCAAGTTGGGTTTAGGCCAAATGGATTGGATCCAATTGGGCCCAAAACCTTAACCATAAAGCCCAAATGCAACTAATGGACCTTTGTAATTTAATTGGGCCTAATGGGCCAAAATTAATTTAAAGGCTTATGGGGTAAATCCCGGATTGGACTTTGGTTGCGGGTTTGACCCGAGTTGACCAAAAGACCACGCCTTAAGAAATTAATTAAAAGCCCATTAGACTTTAATTAAATTAATATTGGATATTAATCGGGCTTTGAGACCCGTAGCGATTAAATTTGGAATTTAAGTCGAAAGGGTTTATTATTAAAGTGTGTTATTTAATTTGGAATTAAATAGTGAATTAGAATTAAATACAAATTGAATTGGATTTAATTGTGTAATTTAATTTAATTCTAGAATTTGTACTTTAAGTACTTATCCGCAAAAACGAGTTTGACTCGAACAAAATCAAATCGTTGTTTGAACATTGGATGATCACATAATTATCAGATTAATTAATTTGATTAGATTGATTGATAGCATGCTTATATGAGTGAATACATGGTTGTGATGCATGAATAATGTATATCGGATGGATATTAGATGGGTGGGGCAATTTTAGAAATTGTTGTAATAAATTCGATTTATTAAATTGGACCTGCGAGTCCAGCCTTATCACCTCTATTCTCTTTGTATTCTCTTCTCATCTATTCCCCTCTATGTATATGAGGTTTCTTTAGAAGTGTAGTGTAACGGGTAGAAGTAATACAAGTGCTAGCTTGAGTGAGAAATGGAGAGATTTGATCTAGGATCAATGTGTAAGTATCCATCCGCATATCATTATTATTTATTTTCATATACGCTTTATTATGTATTTAGAATGCATGTTTAAGGGTGTATGATGATGAGACCTTAACAAAGATAATTAAATTGATAGCCAATTTGCACGCGAAAATCCCTCAATATATATCATGCGTCATTTCCTTCCATTGAGTGATTCTTGCTCAAGATCGGAGATTGTCAGGGGTTTTTTTGGCCAAAGTCAAGCCCTTGTCAGTCAAAGATGTGCTTTAATCACGAGGCTTTGTTATATATCGGTGTCGTGTCCAAGTTGTGGTTTGTTTGGCCAAAGTCAAGACCACTTCTTGTCCATAGACATTTGATTACGAAGCTTCCCTGTCAATGGGTCCACGCTTGACTGGGATCACTAGGTTTGTTATTGTGCCAAAGCCAAGGCCTAGTTGATTCAGAGGAAAACGGGTAGGGTATATATTCGATATATAGGCATATATTATATATTTTTCGGACTTGGATGTCCACCTACTGGATCTAGGAGTTGGATGGGATCCAATTGATCTTCGACATCTACCTTGTTGATTATCATACAATTTTTTGTTTGACCAAAGTCAGGATTGTATGATACTTTAACGGGATCCTAGCCCACTAGGAAACACGGTTTCCCGAGTACTCCACAGAGGGTTAGAGACTCGACGAAAAATAGTGGGAGGCAAGTATTGAATTTGCAACATTCGTTCGAATACTCGCTAAACACGCTCATTTTATTTTACTCGTCATATTAATTAAAAGTATTAGTCGGACTAATATTTTATGTTGTTTTTAAAAATATATATAGTTGGACTATATACAAACTCATTCAATATATAGTTGATTTTGTAATTGGATTATAGTAATCAATATAATTGAATTAAATGATAGTTGATTTTATAATGGGATTATAGTAATCAATATTAAAATTATAGTTGATTAAATAATTGGATATTGTAATCATTATAATAAATAGTACCTAATAATTTGATTAAATAGTTGGACTATTAAATCAAGTAAAGAATTGAAAAGGTTGAATTTAAAATATATAATCCTTGGATTAAATGTTTTAAATGATTTAATTTTCAATTGGGAATAAATAAATGGGTTACTTTATTGGATAAAATAACTTATTATTACTAAACCCATAATTAAGCAATAGTAGAGCATAAAATCTTTGGAAGATTTATGTGATGATGACTTTAGTGCTTAATTAATATACTTATAATAAATCTATCTTTGGATTTAAAAGTATTAAAGTTTGCAATTGGGCATGTAGCACAAGGTGCACATCGTTTCGACATTCCGAAAACCCAAGGCTTGGCCAAAGGTTTGTGGAACATTGAAAATGATGATTGACATATCCCAAAAGTGACTACCATTTGGATATGGAAGACACGAAGGAATTAAAGAAAGGGCGAGGCTCTGACTTTAAATATATTTGTCTAAGTTATGTTCACTACTAGTATTGAAATTAGATTTTAAATACTTAAGTGTGGTACATAAAATATATATGTATTGATGTTCAGAATCCGCTATGAGCAGGATACCGACTTCAAGCCGAGATTTCTCTGCGAATCGGAAACGGGACGAAAGTCGCTGTTTCGACCGTGGATACCTAAGTTTAGGAACTACCCTTCGGGTATGTACTTAAATTAGGAACTGTTATAATGTAACTAGTTTGACTAGATACATATCTCTATATCAATGTTTAATCCGTTGCGGATAAAACCTTTATATTCTAGAACACTAAGTGTTTTATTATATAAAGACGACACTGAGATAAACACATTAGATGTAAATAACAGAATTTATATTTTGAATATAAATAAAATCTCAAACAATAAAAATGACAAATAAATAGCTCATATTGATTTGATCAATAGAGACTTATTTGTGGCATTGTTGTCTGGGACACAATTAAACGAGACTCGTATATCCACACTTTTGAAGAGTGGGTACTAGGACTGATTTGACTATTCAAATAAGGTCTACGAATCTAGTTTACTAAGTTAAATACCTAAAATACTATTTACTTGGTAATAGTAAAAGGGCCACCGATCTGTTAGCCCTATTCATGGTGAATTAAGTGGGCCCATATCTAGCTAGGCTAGATGTGAACATGAATATTTCGTGACCTTAACGGATGTGGCATCACGTTGTGGTTATGTGTTTCTTTTGAAGAACACAGATCGGAAACTTTGAAGTTTCGACACGAAGAAAACAAACAGATCGGCTATAGTGTTATTCCGCCACGGTATGACCGAAATGGAAAATACTTAAGCAGTAAGTTTCATATATAAATGAAAGAGTACGGTGTTCTTTCATATGAGGACTCCTCCCGAGACACGTCAGTTAGACGTTGTGTCTGAACTAAATCGAATTTTGTTGGACATGATAAGGTTTATCATGAGTCGCTTTGAGCTATTGTTTCCTTCAATAGGATATGTATTAACAGTGCAAAACTTATTTAGAATAAGGTTCCATGAAAATCTGTTTGACAGATGTCATATAGGATATGAACAGGGAAGAAAAGGGTTTCTCATTCCTGATAATTTGGGTATGCCAGGCATGACGTTTGGATGATACCAAACTAAAAGACCCAAATTGGATAAGTGCCAATATAGGTTTCCTAAGGGAAACCTTAAGTATAGTACTTGTAATTCTCACATGAGAACAATGTGATTGTTGCTCACCATGCGGTTTTTCCTGAGAGGAATACCGATATGCAGTGGTCAGTGGGAGGATAGTGATACTCGATGAAAATCGGAGTAATACTATTCAAGCACGAAGTCCTTAATGGAACACAAACAGTTCATCAATGATGAATCTGTACCATTAATCTTCAATACACAAGAAACTTCGTAGATCGGATAGAGTCAGAAAACAACCTAGGGTATGGGTTTCTGATCTCACCTCATAAAGATGTTAATCTTATGGTGGTGTACCATCCGACTACGTTTGAGGAAGTGATACGAGGTATCGACTCCCTGTTATGGCAAAGTGCCATGAGTCCGAAATGGATTCCATGTATAACGACTATTATGGATACTAGTTGTTGTACCACAAGGCATTGTGACTATTGGTACATTAAACGTCTTCAAGGAAGACATACATGGAAGGCAACATACAACGTACAAAGCTGGGTTTTGACGGAAAGGTATCGTTATCAACATTGTGTTAATAACGGTTCAACCTTTTACCTGTTGCCATGGTAAATCCATTTTGAAGATGCTTGTTGATAACTGTATATTTCATTTATGAAATATGTCAGTTACAAATCAAAATCGCTTTCCTGAAAAGGAAACCTTTTGGAGAATGTTTATAACATTCTGACGATTTTGTATAACCGACAAACAAGGTTTGCGGATTATTCATCCATGTTTGGATTGAAGCAAGCATAAGGTTCTTGGAACTGACGTTTTGAAATAATCATAATGGTTTATGATTTAACTCAAAACGAAATAATTCTTGTGTATATAAGGAGGTTAGTGGGAGGGCGCACTGACAGTGAAAATTCCCATAAAGCTATTGTCGAAAGCTTGGCTTTCATAGAAATTCTCCGTAGAATTCTGGGGAGTAACAACCTTTATTCAAGGAATAAAGATCTACTGGGATAGATTTGGAGTTGTTAACACTCTCTGGGAAATTGTACATTTAAAATGTACTTGTATTGGTGTCTCATACGCTTCGAGCATATGGAGTCACAATCGGGTCAATCCAAGTGATAGTCACTGGATTGAAGTTAAGAACATCTGTTAGTATCTCAGAGAACTAAAGATGCTATCTTAAACTATGGAGAAGGAGAACTTGTAGTGACTGGGATCACTACTGCAAGTTTCCAAACAATTAAAATACTACGGTACTATAAAGTTTGAATAACAGGGACAGTGAGCTGGAAATCTTCCTAGCAAGATAACTGTTGCCGAATAAACAACAAATGCGGATTATTGCTGCAGCTGAGGCAGCAATAGAAGACCATCTGGGTCGAAAATAAATCTAATAAGATTAGATAAAGTTCTGTTAGCAGCTGAGCTAGGCGTCAGCATAGGCTAAGGAATTAAAGGTCTCATCGACGATCCAGATATATACTTCTATATCATCTGATTCGTTCGGATCATACATCGTGGCGATGTGATGATCGTATAAATCGCGTCAAACGATAATCAAACAAATCCGCTGACGAAAACCTTTCCTCAGCAATTTGAGCGAACCATACATAGTTCGGGTGTTGGACACTTAAGTGACTCGCTATGTGCCAAGTGGGAGATTGTTGGATAATATGACCCACAGCGTCACTATTTGCACAGATCATTGTGTTGTTGTAGCAAATTAACTATGTAATAAGGAAATTGCACTCTCATCATTTGTGATTAGATCACCATAGATATATAAATGAAGAGAGGTCCATATGATTAGTTCCTGGATTGAGATGATATGAGACAGTATCAGTCCACGAAGGATTAATCATTAAATATCCCTAGCCGTAGTATTATCGAGACTGGACATCGATAATGCGGAATAGGCTAGTATTGCACTTGTGTGCGTTGTGAGGGCACAACGACATAGTTCTCATATATATAAGTGTTGGATACTTATGCAAGTGCGATAGGAGGTCGTGTTTCACCGATGGTACGGGAAACAGCTTCGCTCTGGATAGACCCCTCGGAATCCCATTGGTATTATGACTATGTGTCTATGGGAGGCCGAAATCAAGGTAGGTGTGTATGGTCTTAACCTGAGACTTACATCGCTAATACTTACGATAATCGATAGACTTTGGTCTTGGTGGTAGGGGACTTTAAACGGGTTCTGTGTACACCACTTCTGGGTTTATCAGAGAGTCGTAGTGTATTGGATGTGATGTCAAGACGGAAGTATCACTTCAGTCATATTGGAGATGATGTCACGCAGGATACGGTATTAGTGCTCTTAAGTGCTGCGCGGCCATCGGGATATTATGACAAGGTCATGTATATCCGATTATAGAGACTAGTTACCAGACATCCGACATGTGCTTCGTACGGGGCAGACACTTATCCAGCCCCAGGCCTAGCACGTGACTATCCGATACTGGGCCGATATGCACAATACAATCGTATACTACGCTTGATACAGATCTTAATATTCTTATGAGAATATGTCCGGAGAATTGGGAAGACTTGGTGCTTTGCTAGGAGTCGACCTTGTCTCGTAAATCGGTAGAACGTAGTACTTGGTACGTACGTGATTCGGATACACCGACGACCGTATTTACTGCCAACATATCCGGGGATCTCATGGGTCGCTTCCCAAAGATTCACCGATGACGTATGACTCGCACTTATATTAATCTGGGATTAATATGATGAGAGAGAGAATTAATCTGGGATTAATTTCGGAGACACTTTATCTAGGATAAAATATCAATTGAAGAGAGAGAAACATTGATTTGGAATTAATCGAGGAATTAATATATTTGATATATTAAACGAAATTAGATTTCGACGCGGAATTAAAATTAGATTTTAATTCGGGCGAGCGAATTAATTTAGAATTAATTCGTTAGCGACGTGAATAGTGATTTCGCTAGGCATAATTATTTTAGTTCTCGTCGCGACGGAAATTCGTTAATTCGGAATTAGCGAAATTGAGCCCGAAAGTGTTTGCGGACACATTCGTATTTTGAAACGAGTAGGATCCGCAAATCACATCGCGAAGTCTCATTACTTGACACGAATAGATGATGGATGTATCTAGTCACCTTTATGGGATGATACATTGTCTCTATTCTCAATGTAAGTTGGTGAGGTTATTTAATGGATTTTAAAAGGTGATGTGTGTGTTTGGGAATTAAAACCCAAAAATTGTTTGAAATGAATTTCAAATGAAATTCAAATGCATTTGATGCATAAAGGAACACAAAAACCGTATACCTTTTTTCACTTCATTTTCCCTCCTCTCTCTCCTCTTCTTCTCCTCTTCTCTCTCACGCCATTTTCTGGTTCTTGTGAGGCAGTGAACTGCCGAATTTAAGAAGCAAAAATGGAGGGAAGCAAGTGCGTTTTGTGGCAAAACAAGAGTGCTAGCACACTCCGGGATCATGCTAAGGTGATAAGGGAAGTATACCCATGAGCAAGGAACGTTTTGATGAAGCTTGGAGCTCGTTTTTCTTGTTCAAAATGGCACAAACAGAAGCCAAATCTGCAGCAGTGGGCGCACATTGCAGTGAGGCAGTGAGCACTTTTTCAGTTCGTTTTGTTGCCCAAATCGCATCTCAACCGCTCGATGTAAGTATTCCGCACTTCAATCGTTGTATTTGCTTATGATTCATGCTTGAGTTTTGATCTTGGGACCTCTAGAAACTCCTTCCCAATAACATCCAATGTCAATTTGTAGAATTAAAGTCCAATGGGCTGTTAAATTGGATTCTTAAGTAAGCCATGGGCTTTGGGCATAAGTGGGTCAAACCCAAAATGCCAAGGCCCGCAATAGGAATCACCCTATTGCCACAAATCAATTTAGGCCCTTAGGCCCAATTAAAAATTCTGTAAAAAAGGGCCAAGTGATATATTTGGACTTTATGGAATTGGTTTTGGGGCCCAATTGGATCCAATCCAAAAGTCCAAAAACCAACTTGGTCAAACCAAGCCCTTAAGCCCAATACACACTTTTAGCCCATTTAATAATTAAAGGCTTATTAAAATATTAATAATATTCCAAATATCACAATTATTTAATTAAAGTGTATTAGCCATGATTATTAATAAAACTCATATTTCCAAAATACCAATTAACTTAATTAATCATGCTTAATCCATCAATTCATGCTCAACACAAATTGAAGCCAAAAATCATCATTTCATGCTCAACACAAATTGAATCCTAAATTCATCATTTCATGCTCAACATGCTCTTTGATTTTACATGAACTTTATTGACTTTGATTCTAATCAAATCAAACCAACAATCAACATTTAAACATGTATTTAAACACATCATTTCATGTTACAAAAAATCAAAAACTGCAGTACTATTCCTGTAATTTTCGCCATGCTGACAAAATTTTAATTTTTGATTCTTTTGATTTGTTTCAATCTAATCATGCACAACTCTAAGTTAACATATTCTAAGCATGCTCAAAGCATCAATTTGAAAAATCATGCTCAAACAATAAAAGCCCAAATTTTAGTCTCATGAACCCTAAAATTTCATGCTTAAAATTGGCTCTGACACATTGTTAGTGTTCCTAGAACATCCAATGATCTATTAAGCATGAAAACATGTTCATAAATTCAAAATAAGTGCGGAATTACTTACATTGAATGGATTTGGCTTTTAAAATTTTGAGAAGAAGATCCAAGATCCAAGATGCTTCATTTGTTGATTCCAAGCTTTGAGTTGAAGATCTCCAAGATCCTTCCTTTGTTGATTCCAAGCTTTTGAAGTTGTTTCCCTCACCTTTTTTGATTTGTGAAGTGCTAGCTCCTTTGAAATTGCAACAAAATCAAAGGAAGAGATGGAGAAGATCACGCCACTTTGAGAGGATATTAGGGTTTCATTTTGTTCAAAATGTCAAGTGTGATGCATACAGAAGTGAAGAGAGAGAGAGAAGAGTTTTAGGTAAAACCAATTTACCATTTTACCTAAACAAGGTAGTTGGGTAAATGGTTTCACCAAAACCATTCCAAGGTAGTTGGATGGTGGGTGGCTTGGCATAAATGCCACTACCCTCCCAACTACCACATGTGAAGTGGGCCCCACATTTGAATTCAAATTCAAATGTCTCTACGAACATTTGTCGCGGCTCGGTTCCGTTTAATCCGATTAAACGAACTTTCGTCGCTAAAATTAAATCTAATTTAATTAAATAACGATGCCTCGCAAATATATTACGAATGTCATCTACGAATTAATTCTAAATTAATTCGCTCGTTCGCATTAAAGTCCAACTTTTATTTCGTAATGAAATTCAATTCATATAACATATCCGATATATTAATTTTAGCCCATACGAATAAATTAAATAGAAAAATCAAATTTAACTATTAAATTTATTTACCGATTAATTCCATATTTATCTCTTTCTCTCTCTTCCGAACACATTTAATCCCAGATTAATAATACCTCAATTAATCCCAGATTAATTTTCTCTCTCTTAATTAATCCCAGATTAATTATCTCTCTTAATTAATCCCAGATTAATTTTAATTAAATCAACTGTCATCGGTGAATCCTTGGGAAGCGACCCAAGAGATCCCTGATATGTTGGCAGTAAATACGGTCATCGGATTATCCGAATACGTGTACCTCGTACCACGTGCTTACCGATTTACAAGACATGGTTGGCTTCTAGCAAAGCACCGTGCCTACCCATTCTCCAGAAATATTCTTACTGGAATATATAATCTATGTCAGGCGTAGTATACGTAGTATTGCGTATGCGATCCAGTATCGATGTCACGTGCTAGTCCTGGGGCTGGAATGTGTCTGCCCCGTACGAAGCACATTTCGGTTGTCTGGCAACTAGTCTATATTATCGGATATACACGACCTAGTCATAATATCCCGATGACTGGGTAGTACACTAAGAGCACTAGTACCGTATCCTACGTGACATCATCTCCACTATGACTGGAGTGATACTTCCGTTTGACATCACACCTAATACACTACGATTCTCAATATACCTAGTAGAGGCGTACACACGGATCGGTTAAAGCCCTGGACGACCAAAACTAAAGCATACCAATTGTCGCAAGTATTAGCGGTGCAAGTCTCAGGTTAAGACCAAATACACCTACCCTGATTTCGGACTTCCATAGACACAGAGTCATACTACCAATGGAATTCCGAGGGGTCTATCCAGAGCGAAGCTGTTTTCCGTACCATTGGTAAAACACAACCTCCTATTACACTTGCATGAGTATCCTATACCCAAATATATGAGAACTATGTCGTTATGATCCACATAACACGCACAAGTGTAATACCAGTCTATTTCGCATTATCGATGTCCAGTCTCGATAATACTACGACTAGGGATATTTAATGATTAATCCTTCGTGGACTGATACTGTCTCATATCATCTCAATCCAGGAACTAATCATAAGGACCTCCTATCATTTATACATCTAGGTGATCTAATCACAAATGATAAGAGTGCAATCTCTTGTCACATAGTTAATTTGTACAACAACACCATGATCTATACAAATAGTGACGCTATGGGTCATAATTGTCCAACACCTCAACCCTGGAACTCATCCCCGTAACTGATACTGATGCGGGCCTCAACCCTGGGGCTCATCCCCGAAACTGACACTAATACGGGCCTCAACCCTGGGACTCATCCCCGAAACTGATACTGATATGGGCCTCAACCTTGGGATACATTCCCGAAACTGATACTGATATGGGCCTCAACCCTGGGATCCATTCCCGAAACTGATACTGATATGGGCCTCAACCTTGGGATACATTCCGGATTGGACTTTGGTTATCGGTTTGACCCGAGTTGACCAAAAGTCCACGCCTTATAGAAATTAATTAAAAGCCCATTGGACTTTAATTAAATAACATTAGATATTAATCGGCTTAGAGACCCGCAACGATTGAATTTGGAATTTAAATCGTAAAGGTTCGTTAGTAAAAGTGTAATATTTATTTGGAATTAAATAATGAATTAGAATTAAATGCGTATTAAATTGGATTTAATTATGTAGTTTAATTTATTCAAGAATTCGTATTTTGAGTACTTATTCGCAAAACGAGTTTGACTCACGCAAAAATCAATCGTTGTTTGAACATTGGATGATCACTAATTATCAGATTAATAATTGGATTAGATTGATTGATAACATGCTTGTATGAATACATGGTTGCGATGCATGAATAATGTATATCGGATGGATATTAGATGGGTGGGGCAATTTTAGAAATTCTTGTAATAAATTTGATTTAATTAATTGGACCTGCGTGTCCAGCCTTATCACCTCCATACTCTTTGTATACTCTTCTCACCTATTCCCCTCAATGTAAATGAGGTTTCTTTAGAAGTGTAGTGTAACGGGTAGAAGTAAATACATGTGCTACGAGGAGAGAGAAAAAGAGATTTGATCTAGGATCAATGTAAAGTATCCATCCTCATATCATTATTATTTTATTCATATGCGCTTTATTATGTGTTTAGAATGCATGTTTAAGGTATATGATGATGAGACCTTAACAAAGATAATAAATTGGTTGCCAATTTGCACGCGAAAAACCCTCGTTCAATATTAAGCGTCTTTCCTTCCATTGAGTGATTCTCACTCAAGATCCGAGACGGCATTGGTTTGTTGGCCAAAGTCAAGGCCTTTGTCTGTCGAAGATGTGTTGAATCACGAAGGCTTTGTTCCATATTGGTGTCTTGTCCAAGTTGTGGTTTGTTGGCCAAAGTCAAGACCACTTCTTGTCCATCTATTGATATTATTGATGAAGTTTTCCATGGTCAAAGGGTCGCGCTGGACTGGGATCACTAAGTTTGTTGTGCCAAAGCCAAGGCTTAGTTGATTCAGAGGAAAAAGGTTAGATAATACATTGGATGTATTGGCATATATAAGATATATGTTTTGGACTTGGATGTCCCCCTACCGGATCTAGGAATTGGATTGAATCCAATTGATCTTAGAGATCTACCTAGTTAATTATCATACAATTTGTTGGCCAAAGTCAAGATTGTGTGATATTTAACGGGATCCTAGCCCACTAGGAAACACGGTTTCCTGAGTACTCGACAGAGGGTTAGAGGCTCGCCGAAAAATAGTGGGAGGCAAGAATTGAATTTGTAATATTCGTTCAATTACTCGCCATAACGTCGCGCTCATTCAAATTATTTTGTCGTTAGATTAAAGTGTAGTTGGACTAATATTTAAATTGTTATTTTAATTAACAGTTGGACTGTATTATAGTTGATTATTAATAATTGGATTATATTAATCAATATATTTGAATTAATTAATTTCAATTTACAGTTGATTTTATAATTGGATTATAGTAATCAATGTAATTGAGGTTAATTGATTTAAATTATATTTGATTATATAGTTGGACTATTATAATCATTATAATAAAAGGTACCACAAATCGTTGATTAAATAGTTGGACTATTAGAATCAAGATAATATTGAAGATTGGCATTTTAAAACATAATCCTGGGGAAAATGTGTTTAAATGGTTTAATTTTCAAATTGGGAATAATTTCAGGATGGTCCTGGAAAAATAATAAGTTAGTTTATTTGATAAAATAACGTATTAAGGCCTAAGCCCGGAGTATAAGCAAATAGTAGAGCATAATCTTTGGAAGATTTATGTAATGATAACTTAAGTGCTTAATCCATTATGCTTGTCGCAGTAGACTCCTTAATTTCTGAATCAGAACTAAGGATTAGATTCTTAAACTATGATAAATGAAATTGAAGGATTTTCATGGATCCATTTTAGATCTTTGAAATACTAAATTGCAATAAAATAATTCTTGGAGAATTAATGACTAATCTCGAGGAGATAAAGTCAAAGTTTGCAATAATGCAAGTAGCGCAAGGAGCACCTTACTTCGATATTCTAGAAACCCGAGGCTTGGCCAAAGGCGACCGGAATATGGAAAAGGCAAAGGCAAAATAATTATAATCTTCTAGGAAGATAAAAGGACATATCCCAAGAAGGAATAGATGACGAGCAAGGCTCTGACTTCAAAAATGATTGTCATAATTATGTTCACAGCTAGTATTAAAATTAAATTTTAGATACTTAGTGTGGTACATAAAATATATATATTGATGTTCAGAATCTGTTTTTGAACAGGAATGACTGACTTCAATTGAGATAAATCTGCGAATTGGAAACGGGACAAAAGTCGTTGTTTTAACCACAGATACCTAAGTTTAGGAACTACCCTCGGGTGTGTACCTAAATTAGGAAATTGTTATAATCTAACTAGTTTGACTAGAAACATTTGTAGGAGTTATAAATCAGGTCCCAAGGATCAACAAATCATGCATAAAAACCGCATATGAACACATCTAAGGAGTAAGGCGGAAACATAACTCACATTGATTGGTTTTGATGAAATGAAGAACATGCGTTTTTAAGCTCCCTCCAAGCTCGGCAATGGCTTCTGGAACTGCAGTGGACGCACGGTTTGGGCTGTGAAAGTCTCCTCCATTTTCGGCC
>SKCR01007696.1:0-24447 GCA_019454045.1 Zanthoxylum bungeanum | reverse complement strand
ACGCATGCTGTTCTAGGCTCACGGCCTAGTTGGGAGTACGAAATAACATGGAGTCGCCACCCGGTGTGAACCGGGACAAAGAGTTAAGGTCACACTCACCCCTCGCAAGGGAAGACCTCAAACCGTTGGGTTCGGAATGGTCCCTTACTTATGCCACTTGTAATGAATGGATATGTGCAATAATTTAACTAAGTCTACACAACACACATGTCCAAGAATAACCTAAATTTAGTTCGCATTCATAAAAATAAATCATATGTCTAAGTCATCATGCTTTAAAAGTAAGTCATCATAACGGTAAGCATACGATAACACACAATAATCTCATAAGCATGTTGAATTATCAAACACGAAAAATAAATAACAACCTAAACGTAAACATAAATTAAATTCCTAATGCGAAAGAAAGTAACTAAATCATGCATAAAGAAACGATATACTACAACTAAATCATGCTTAGAAATAGACAACATACCAACGACTTAAATAAATAACATGCCAACGACTAATCATGCTCAAACACAATATTGGACGAAATGAATAGGTGTGTCTCTCAAGTGATACGTGGCATTGTATCCCAGTGCAAACAGCAATACCGTCCATTCGGATTCGGCTACGGAATTTACGTCCGGGTTTCCATCCGATATACCACAAGAGAGAACACATATTCGTTCACCCGGAAATCACATCATGCACCATTCACAATACTAATGCGAAATAAAGTAATAAAATAACTAAAAATAAAGGATAATAAATAAAAGGGTGCCCTCAGGTCTGACCTCTTTTGTCATCTCACGAAAGGGCGTTACACGTCCGTTGGAAGGGTGAATGATCCGCAGCTCTTTTGGTTCACTAACTCAACGTCTTTCCTCGCTATTTTGCTGCTCGGGCTACTGTTTTTACTCCGTTTCGCTGCTGTTTTGCTTCTGCATTTCAGGTCACTGTTTTGGTAATTTAGGCTACTGTTTTGGGTGTTTTTAAGGGCTAAAGAGCTGCTGTTTTTGATGATTTTTCAGGGATTTTTTGTGCAGTTTTTTAGTGCAGTTTTGAGATGATTTCTGGACTATTTTAGGGGGTCTGAGTTGCGGCAAAACTGGACATAATAGGGTTGTAACGTGCGGCAGGTTTAGGGACTGTACAGTGAGGTATTTAGGTGTGTGACTTGAATTTGTGGCCTTAGGTGATGCGCTGTTTGAGTGATCTGTTGATACGTGAAGGGTTTATGTGTTAAGGGGCGTGGCTGTGAGGCTGAGTGGGTGTGTGCGTGAGTTTCTCGTTAGTGGCTGTGCGTTTCTTGGCTGTTTGTGCGATGGAATTGAGTGTTTGGCTGTTTATTGTATGAGGGCTGAGCGTGGCTTAGGGGTCATTGTTGTGAAGGGCAGGTGTTGAGGCGTGATGTGGCTAGGCTTTGACGTGCTGGGCGTTGAGGTAGGGGGCTTGATGGCTTACGTGAGTGATGTGATTAGCGAAGTGGGCTGTGAGGGAAATATGCTGCGTGAATGGGTAATTGGTGAAGGGTTTAGGTGCGCAATTGAGAGGGGCAGGTCAGTGGCGTGCTGGTGGCTTGCTAGTCAGTTTTGCCGAGAGGAAAATGAGAACTAGGGCTTTAGGGTTCTTTGACGTGAGTTTGTAGGGTTTTTCTATTTTTGTGCGGTGCCGTGGAGAGTCAAGAAGCAGGTGCCGTGGCTGTGTGAAAGCTGCTTACGTTGAATTATTAGGGTTTATTGTTTGTTTGTGGCTGCCGAATAAGAGGAGATGGAGAGAGGTTTTGTTATGGTTTTCTTGTTTTTTTGCCGTGTGAGAGAGATAGGCCAGCCAGTCTTAGGGTTTAGTTTGTGTTATTTTTATAGTGAGAGGGTAGGGGAATTAGGGTTATGCATGGCTTTAATAGGAAACAAAATCAATTAATTTAATTTGTGTTTAATTTTAATTATTTAAGGCAAGAAATTATTTTATTTTAGTGGGTGATTTAATTAAAATTAGGAAGTGATTTATTTTAATTTTGGAATTTAGTTTAATTAGATTTTAATTTAATTTAATTGGTTTTAATTTAATTTTAATTTAATTTAATTTGTGACATGTATTTTAAATGTTTTAATTATTTAATTTGTGAGATGTGTTTTAAATATTTTAATTATTTTGGATTGGGTTTGGTGTGTTTAAAAACAGAGGTCCAACAAGCGAACCCGAAGCGAAACAAGCGAGTTAAATCTAACAAAATGCTAATTTCCAACTTTACCCTTCCAACGTCTGTTTCCCGCGGCTTCCACAACTAAAGAGGTAGTCTCTCCATACGAGACTCATCATCGGGCCTTATATGCAAAAATACAGTGCCTACACATGGCTTCCTGAGATGATGACAAGTGGCATGCGTTTCATTGGCAGTTGAATTATTGGCTCGGCATCGCGACGCGTTAAGGTTTGGCGTCGCGACACTGACATCATAGCTTACGTCAATAAGGACAAGTGTCAACTGGTTGCATAATTGATCGCTGATATTATGATGATGTGTGTTGGCAGAACAATACTTGTAGCGCGTCGTGACCTAGAGGACTTGCGCGTCACGACTCGTGAAATGATAATTTTACCCTTTCGTCCGTGTTTTCATCATTTTAGCCCTGATTTGATTCTTTGAGTCCTGAAATCTTAATTATCTACAACATAACCCAAACACATCAAAATATTCATAAAACTCGAGAAACTATACAAGATATTAAGTAAAAGGCGGTAAATATTGATATATTTTCCGCTTATCAATCATCTCATACATATATAAATACACATTCATATACTTATAAATATGCTTATACTTATATTTATACTTATAGATGCTCATACATTTACATACACACACACACACACACCACACACACCACACACACACACACACATATATATATATATATATATATATATATATATATAATATATATATAATATTACCCCGATTCATACACTTTCATACATCCATACATACCATAAACATTAAGCTCATTTCATGTCTCACTTCTTATTATATCACTAACAATGATCCATACCTGTGGTAGTCGATTATTCTAGCCATACGTAATCTCAATCTTTGTTCTCAAGAATATCCCTTAACTATACTCCTTTATTCTAACATGTCAATCATATATATATATATATATATACACAAAATCAGAATACGAATTCACCAATCTAAGTTCTCATCGCATGGGTTACTTACCTGGCTTCACGACTATAATACAATAAAATTCTGGATCTTTCCGAAACAAAAAAATCAAGTCCAATTTCAATACTTTCAGTTTCAGAAATTTTAAAACATCATCATAAACAAGCCCAAGTTGTCAATAAACTTAGATTCCCAGTTTACGTATTTTTGAAAAATCTTCCAAAAAATATTTCCATAAACGCTAAGGAAGGGTCCCGAACCCTTCGAACGTACCCTGATTTATCCAACCATTCTCGTAATATCATATATAACTCATAACTATCATTAAAATCAAAACACACCATTATACGCAAAAAGCCACTTTTATCGGAAACTTGCATATTCAATCGGATCTATCCAACTAGTTCTGTTTTCACTCGGATTCTGCCAAATGCACATATTCAATATACGTATGTTCAAAAAATTCAATTTATATCAATATGCTACTTTACGAAGCTACTGGAAACATCCGAGCTTTTAAAGAAAATTGGAAATTTGTGAGTTTTTACCGTGAGGTCTTATCGAGATTTCGATGGCTTATATGAACTCCAAATGATCCCAATAACGTGCTAGAAGCGACAAAATTATTATCGGAGCTACTGTTCACCATATGTCACTATTCATTTGAATCTTCTTTCTTAGTTTCTCATGCAACCATGCACGGAACGGAAAATCCATCACCGCTAACTTGTATTACTCTCTTAGAGCTTCGATTTGGCGGGTGGCTCGGGCCGTGAAATAAAGCGATGAGCCGGGATCAAAAAACCCAAACTCGTTCCCAACTCCTCTTGTCCTTGTTGTTGACGGCGTCATGGGGGGTTGCCGCAGGCCACCACAAGGTGGGGAGTGGTTGACGCACCCCCATGGCTGGTCACACTACCAACGGTGGCTGGCAGGCCGTCTGCGTGACCAGCTGAAACCAAAAATTGTTGAAGGAGAATGAAGGGTCGAGTGTAGAGCATAAGCCATTTCTGTAATTTCTAAAAATTTTTGTGTATTTATAGAAAAGATTTTGAAAAGTACATTATGACCCCCGTAAAATTACAGTTAGGTCCATACCATGGGGCTTTCTCGGAATTTCATATTTTTGAAATTATCGTAATGCAAATTTCCAAAAGTGTTCAACACAAACATTGTTCGTCCCGGAAAAATAAGTTTGATGGTTCAATAATCGGCTCAATCGGAGTTCATTTGCTATTTTAATAGCCAAAATAATAAACTTTTACTCGTATAACGATATAAACAGAAACAACGTAATCTGTTCTCGAAACCACACGTTTTCCAACGTGACAAAACTTCACTTAAAAATATTCCAACCTATTTCAAACACATAAAATCTTATTTTTGAATATCATTCAGTTTCAAATTCTAAACTTCAATTTGGAAATCTTCCATAACCTTTCCGAAAATATTATGGATATTACATCAGGTTATTTTATTACTTCGACATTCTTATACTTGGGAGTGAAGATCCACTTTGTGAGTATGTCATGGTTTTACAGCCGTTATCGGGGAATATAATTTAGTGGATAGAATAATAATTTAACATCCTTGCATTTTTTTCCCTTTTCCCTTTTCTTTTCTTTTATTTTTATATATCTACATCTCACTTTTTTCTTCTTTGCATTTATAGCGCCGCGACGCGCAAAGATTGGGGTTGCGACACGAAACATTGGAAGCTTTCTGCCTCAGCCCTACCCGTGTGGGCGTCGCGACATGCAATGTCTGGTGTCGTGACACGTGGCCATTTCCTTGGATCAATTTTAGCCATTTCAATTTTATCCTAAAATATTAGAGGCCACTCCAAGGGTTTCATATTAGCATACATCTAAGCCCTACATCCATGACAATGATTAGCTTCTTCGTTTAATATACTAACAATACTCACATACATGATGGATTAGCTTTTCTGTGGGAATCTCCCCAATTGCATCGAAAATTAATGGTAATAGTGGATAATTAGTGAGTAGACACTCTCTTTCTAAGTTGACTTTTCATTTATATTGTTTTATGTAAAGACGTATTTTTACGCACATAGGGCGTTAGCTGATTTTATTACAGTTATTTCATAAAAGAGAATGTTTTAAGAAATATGATTTTATGATTTTTGGAGGCATGAGAAAAAAACCCACCTCAGGCTTTAACTTATGGAATTGACAGATAATATATGCACATGTAGAGCATTACTAAGGGACGGCGATGCGTAACGCCCTCAGATCCTAGATTCAGGGCTAGGGGGACAGCGATACGTAAAGCCCATAAACCCTAGTTTCAAGGTCAGGTAGTAGCATGGATCAACACTCCTAGCCATTTTTATACTTATAATACATCATAATATACTCATAATATATCATAATATAACATTCTAAAACAACTCAATAGCTCAAATCCACAATTAACTTGTTTTCAGAAAATATTCCAAAAAAATCTCTGAAAAAACTACGGCAGGATCCTAGACCCTCTAAACTTATCCGAATTCATCAAAACATTAATATATCATCATAATTAGCTCATATCCATCATCATTTTCATCAAAGCACAAACATATACGGAATCCGATTTGAACGAAAACTCACTAATCCTACCAGATCAATCCAATACATTCCGATTTCACCTGGATTCTAGGGGTGATAACGGTTTCGGGTCAAACCGCAACCTAAACCAAACCGCATTGACCCAAACTGCACCGCGAGCTTTGAAAAAAATTAAAAATATTTTCGGGTTAATCAGAACCGAACCGCAAATTTCGGGTCGGTGTGCGGTTTTGACCCAACCGCGACCTGAACTACCTAAAATCGTAAATTTTGACCCGAATCGTAACCCGAACTTCTTAAACCGCTCACCCGCGTTCAAATTAGATATTATTTTATATTTGTCTTATTCTTCTTCTTTAACCATGAAATTTAAGATATTTAATGATCATATGATAATTTTCAATATATAAATGAAAATTAGGTATTTTTTTCTTCAATTATTCTGTGAAAACACACAAAGTTTTCTTTAAAAAATTTATAATCCAAACCACCGACCCGAACCACCCAAACCACTAAACCACCAACCGAAACCATTGTGGTTTTTCTTATCAAATTTACGGTTTCGTTTTCTAATTTCCCAAACCGCCAACCCGCGCAGTTTGAAGTGAAAAATGAAAAAACCGACTCAGCCCCACCGCTAACACCCCTACCGGATTCTACCAATAGTACAATTTCAATACAATCTAACTTATCTAATTCAACACAAGTCAATACAATACTCTCCGACACTACTGGATGCATCTAAATACAATATGCTAAACTTGAAAATACTATTTTTTTAACCAGGATGTCTAACAAAACTTTCAAGACCACCAACGGACTCCAAATAAGCTCATGAATATGCCAGTGTGGTAAAAATTACATTTAGAGGTGTTGAGCAACTTGGCCCCACATGATAGTTTATTTTTACCTCATTTTATATGCCACCGAGCACGGATCGGAGAAACCGTCACAACCATCTTGTAGTACTCTTCCTACTATTTCACTCTTCTCCCCGCACCACCATGCCACCGTGATTGGTTGCCAAACCACTGCTATAATCTTCGTCGTGTCTGGTTGGCGGTTATCGGAAAGCCGACCGCCGACCAGGTTCCTTTTTCTATCTCATATGTGATCTCTCTCCCTATTTTTATATGTTAAATGGTTTTGGGATCTTTTGTAATTAGGGATAATTGTTGGGCTTATATAAAAAAAATTTTGAAATTTATAAAATGTCTCTCAAAATTTGCACTTTAGTCATCTCTCCATGGGCAATTTCGGAAACCTACAAAATGAAGGCTCTTCTACTAGAATTTTCAAAAAGTGTCGAATACTAAAGTTGTTAGTCTCAGAAAAATGAGTCTAAATATTTAAGAATCACCTCAAATGGAGTTATTTTTCCATTTCTATAGCCAAAATAAGAAAACTTACTCAAATGAAAATATCCAAAAATACGCTTAATCAGCCATATCGAATTACGTGATTTCCAAATCTTAGAAACACAACTTTAAGATATTTCGATATATATATATATATCTTTCATCACTCAAACTCATAATCTCTAATATCCTTCAATTTCAAAACCTTAACTACGATCCGGAAGTCTTCCAAAAATATCTCGAAAACTTTAGGATATTACACATGTTTGATGACATAAAAATTGATTATATGACATTATTTTCAAGTTGTTTTAAAATGGAAACTCCTAGATATTTTTAGAAGTTGGTGTCAAATCTTATGAAATAACTTGATTTTAAGAACTTTAACAAAGACTTTTAAAAAATCTAATCAAATGGGGCCTTAAAATGCGTTTCACAATAAATTATATGAATATGAAAGTAGCCTTTATATTAAGACAGAAATCTATGGCTAATAAACGATGGTATGCGATATTATTAACAAAATGACAATATCACAACTTAAAAATGAATCAAAGATCTCTTTTATTTGGCGGCACTATGTGAAAAATGTCAATCTTAACAGTTAAAAACTGTCATCTCAGGGGAGTTATAACAGTTTTTCTATCTGTCATCGTAGATGCGGTCACATCTTGTGATAGACAAAAAAATTATCACTTTAAGTGACAGTTTTGTCTATCATAGCTCTATCATTAATCTGTCACGACTCATGATTGATTTTACCCGTCATAAGATGTAATAATTTTTTTATGTCATGAATTTTTTATTTTTTGAAAATTTATTTATATTATTAAAAATTATACAATTCTAATTAGTTTATAAAATCATAAAGGAAATAAATATAAAAGACAAATTCTTATATATATATATATATATATATATATATATATATATATATATATATATATATATATATTATATTATATTTATATATGGTAGTAAAGATTCAGTAAAAAAAACAGTTCAATTTGATAATATTTTAACCAAATCTTATTTTTTTGGGAAATGGTGAAGATCCTTTTATCGCTTTAATTTATTGTAAACAAACGGAAATAAGTGAATCATATTTTACTATGATATCTAAACAATTCCAAGAGTAATCATCACTCTGGTATACATCTATTTCGAAGTGATGTTAGACACTTCGGTGTACATCTATTTCGAAGTGATGTTAGACATTGGTGTACTTTCATTTCGAACTGATGTCAGTTACTCTGATTTACTTTCATTTCATGGTGATGTCAGTAACTCAGGTGTACATCTATTCCAGAATGGTGCTAGTAACGTGGTATACATCCATTCCGGAGTAATGTCAATCACTCAGGTGTACATCTATTCCAGAATGATCATCACTCCGGTGAACTACATTTTGAAGTGATAATCACTTCGGTGCACTTCCATTCTGGAGTGGCCAGTCACTTGGGTGTGATTCCATTCCAAATAATTGGGCTTTGTTGTACAAAGTTGGGTTAAGGAAAATTGGATTGGATCCAATTATGCCCAAAACCGCTTCCATAAAGCCCAAATGCAACTTAATGGACCTTTGTAATTTTATTGGGCCTAATGGGCCAAAATTAATTTAAAGGCTTATGAGGTAATTCCCGGATTGGACTTTGGTTATCGGTTTGACCCGAGTTGACCAAAAGTCCACGCCTTAAGAATTAATTAAAAGCCCATTGGACTTTAATTAAATCGACGTTGGACGTTAATCGGGCTTTGAGACCCGTAACGATTAAATTTGGAATTTAAGTCGTAAATGGTTCATGTAAATAAAGTGTTTTATTTAATTTAGAATTAAATAATGAATTAGAATTAAATGCATGTTAAATTGGATTTAATTATGTAGTTTAATTTAATTCGAGAATTCGTACTTTGAGAACTTATTCGCAAAACGAGTTTGACTCGAACAAAATCAAATCGTTGTTTGAACATTGGATGGTCACTAATTATCAGATTAATTAATTTGATTAGATTGATTGATAACATGCTTGTGTGAATACATGGTTGCGATGCATGAATAATGTATATCAGATGGATATTAGATGGGTGGGACAATCTTAGAAATTGTGTAATAAATTTGATTTATTAATTGGACCTGCGTGTCCAGCCTTATCACCTCATATTCTTTGTATTCTTTTCTCACCTATTCCCCTCAATGTAAATGAGGTTTCTTTAGAAGTGTAATGTAATGGGTAGAAGCAGATATTTGTGCTAGCTGGAGAGAGAAAGGGAGAGATTTGATCTAGGATCAATTGTGTAAAGTATCCATCTGCATATCATTATTACTTATTATACGCGCTTTATTATGTATTTAGAATGCATGTTTAAGGGTGTATGATGATGAGACCTTAACAAAGATAATAAATTGGTTGCCAATTTGCACGCGAAAAACCCTGGCAAAATATTAAGCGTTTTTCCTTACATTGAGTGATTCTCTCTCAAGATCCGAGACGACATTGGTTTGTTGGCCAAAGTCAAGGCCTTTGTCTGTCGAAGATGTGTTTGAATCATGAAGGCTTTGTTCCATATCAGTGTCTTGCCCAAGTTGTGGTTTATTGGCCAAAGTCAAGACCACTTCTTGTCCATCGACATTGATTACGAAGCTTTCCATGGTCAATGGGTCGCGCTTAACTGGGATCACTAAGTTTGTTGTGCCAAAGCCAATGCTTAGTTGATTCAGAGGAAAAAGGTTAGGTAATACATTAGATGTTTTGACATATATAAAATATATGTTTCGGACTTGGATGTCCCCCTATCGGATCTAGGAATTGGATTGGATCCAATCGATCTTAGAGATCTACCTAGTTAATTATCATACAATTTGTTGGCCAAAGTCAAGATTGTGTGATATTTAACGGGATCCTAGCCCACTAGGAAACGCGGTTTCCCAAGTACTCGACAGAGGGTTAGAGGCTCGCCGAAAAATAGTGGGAGGCAAGAATTGAATTTGCAATATTCGTTTAATTACTTGCCATACGCGCTCAAAACAAATATCATTCGTCGTTATAAATTAAATGTTAGTTGGAATAATATTTAAAATGTTATTTTAATAAATAGTTGGACTATATTCAAACTATTCATTTATAGTTGATTTTATAATTGGAATATAGTAATCAATATAATTGATTTTAATCTATTAAAATTATAGTTGATTAAATAGTTGGACTATTGTAATCATTATAATAAATAGTACCGAAATCATTGATTAAATAGTTGGACTATTAGAATCAAGATAAAATTGAAAGATTGACGTTTAATACATAATCTTAGGGAAAATGTATTTAAATGGTTTAATTTTCAAATTGGGAATAATTTCAGGATGGTCATGGAAAAATAATAAGTTATTTTATTTGATAAAATAATATATTAGGCCTAAGCCTGGAGTTAAGGAAACAGTTGAGCATAATCTTTGGAAGATTATGTGATGATAACTTTAGTGCTTAATCCATTATACTTACCGCAGTAGACTCCTTAATTTATGAATCCGAACTAAGGATTAGATCCTTAAAGTATGATAAAGAAATTGAAGGATCTTCAAAGATCTATTTTAGATTTTAGAAGTACTAAATTGCAATACTTAACTCTTGGAGAGTGAATGACTATTCTAGGAGACAAAGTCAAAGTTTGCAATTAGGCAAGTAGCGCAAGGCGCACTTTACTTTGATATTCTAGAAGGCCAAGGCCTGGCCAAAGGCTTCTGGTATGTGAAAAAAGGCAAAGGCAAAATCATTATAGTTTTCTAGAAAGATAAATGACATATCCCAAAATGTCTGCTTAGATGTGGCAAACGGGATCGCGGAAGCGTGACTGCCGTTTGGACAAAGCAGACATGAAGGAATTGAAGAATGAGCAAGGCTCTGCTTCAAATATGTTTGTCAGAATATGTTCACTACTACTATTGAAATTGGATTTTAAATACTTAGTGTGGTACATAAATATATATACTGATGTTCAGAATCTATTTTGAACAGGATATTGACTTCAATAGAGATTATCTGCGAATTGGAAACGGGACGAAATTCGCTGTTTTTAACCGTAGATACCTAAGTTTAGGAACTACCTTCGGGTGTGTACCTAAATTGGGAAACTGATATAATGTAACTAGTTTGACTAGAAACATTATCTTTATATCATTATTTAACCCGCTGCGGGTGAACCTTTATATTCTAGAACACTAAAGTGTTTCATTATATAAAGATGATATTGAGATAAACACATTAGATATGAATAACAAAATTTATATTTTGAATATAAATAAATCTCAAACATAAAATGACAAACAAATAGCTCAAACTGATTTGATCAGAAGAAACTAATTGTGGCATTGTTGTCTGGGACACAATCAAACAAGACTCGTATATCCACACTTTCGAAGTGTGGGTACTAGGACTAATTTGATTCTAATCAAATAAAGTCTACGAATCTAGTTTATTGGGCAAAGTGCCCAAAATACTATTTACTTGGTAAAAGTGTAAATGTCACCTATCTGTTAGCCCTAGTTCATAGTGAAGCAAGTAGGCCCATGTCTAGCTAGGCTGGATGTGGATATGAATATTTCGTGACCTATACGGATGTGGCATCGCGTAATGATTATGTGTTTCTTTTGAAGAACACAAATCAGAAACTTTTAAAGTTTCGACACGAAATAGACAAACAGATCGACTAAATTATTATACCGTCACGGTAAGACCGTAATGGAAAATACTTAAGTAATAAATTTTCTAATATACTTGAAAGAGTAAAGTATTCTTTCAAATGAGGACTCCTCTCTGAACACGTCAGTTTGACGGTGTGTCCGAACAGATAAACCGAATTTTGTTAGACATGATAAGGTTAATCATGAGTCGCTCTGAGCTACCATTTCCTTCAACGGATAAGCATTCACAGTGCAAGAACTTATTTTGAATAAGGTTCCATTAAAATCTGTTTGACAGATTTCATATTAGATATGAATAGGAAAGAAACCGGGTTTCACATTCCTGATAATTTGGGTATGCTAGGCATATGTTTGGATGATACCAAACTAAAACCCAAATAGGATAAGTGCCAATTGTAGGTTATCCTAGGGATACCATAAGTATAGTACTTATACAACTCACAAGAGAACAATTACATTGTTGCTCACCATGTGGTTTTCCTAAGAGGAATACCGATATGCAGTGGTAAGTGGGCGGATAGTAAAACTCGATGAAAATCAGAGTAATACTGTCCAGGCATCGAATCCTAATGGAATATAAATAGTTCATCAAAGATGAAACTATTACCATTAATCTTCGAATACACAAGAACCGCGTAGTCGGAGAGAGTCAGAAAACAACCTGGGGTATGGGTTTCTGATCTCACCTCATAAAGATGTCAATCTTATTGAGGTATACCAACTGACTACGTATGAGGAAGTGATACAGGGTATCGACTCTTTATTATTACAAAGTGTCATAAGTCCGAAATGGATTCCATGTATATCAACAAGTTTGGATACTAGTTGATGTATCGAAAGGCATTGTGCCTAATGGTACAATATAAGTCTTCAAGGAAGACATACATGGATGGCAACATACCAACATGTAAAGCTAGGCTTTTAGCGGAAAGGTATCGTTATCAACATTGTGTCGATTACGATTCAACCTTTTACCTGTTGCCACGGTAAATCCATTTGGATAATGCTTGCTAAAGCTGCATATTTCATTTTGAAATGTGGCAGCTTGACGGGAAAATCGCTTTCCTGAAAAGGAAACCTTTCAGAGGTTGTTACAACATCTTGTCGATTTTGTCGTACCAAAACTAACAAACAAGGTTTGCGGGTTAATCGATCCATGTGTGGATTGAAGCAAGCATAGGTTCTTGGAATTATCGTTTTGAGGTAATCATAATGGTATATGATTTATTTCAAAACGAAAAGATTCTTGTATATATAAGAGGGTTAGTGGGAGCGCACTGACAGTGGCTGTCCTATAAAAAATGATAATACGTCATTTCTTGGAAATGATATTCCCATAATAATAAATATCGGCGAAAGCTTGGCTTTCAAAAACACTCCGTGGAATCGTACATTAAAAAATGTATGTGACCTGGTGTCTCATACGCTTTGAGCATATGGATTCACAAACAGGCCAATCCGAGTGATAGTCACTGGATTGAAGTTAAGAACATACTTAGTGTCTTAGATAACTAAGGATGCTGTCTTAATCTATGGAGATGGAGAACTTGAAGTGACTGGGATCACTGTAGCAAGTTTCATAAACCTATAAGACGACTAAAAGGTCGCAAACGGTACTATACAGTTTGAATAACGATACAGTGAGATGGAAATCTTCCAAGCAAGATACTGTTACCGTATAAAAAATAAATGCGGGTTATTGCTGCAGCTGAAGCGGCAATAGAAGCTTTCTGGGTCGATAAACAAATCTAATTAGATTAGATATAGTTCTGTTAACAGCTGAGCCAGGCTTCAGCACAGGCTAAAGAATTAATGGTCTCATCAACGATCCAGATACATACTTCGACTGTTCATCTGATTCGTTCGGATCATACATCATGGCGATATGATGATCGTATAAATCGCATCAAGATGATAATCATGAAAATCCACTGACGAAATTTTTCTCAACAGTTTGAGCCAACCGTACATAGTTCGGGTGTCAAGCGCTCAAGTGACTGGCTATAGGCCAAGTGGGAGATTGTTGGACAATTATGACCCATAGCGTCACTATTTTGTACAGATCACGGTGTTGTTGTACAAATTAACTATGTGACAAAGGAGATTGCACTCTTATCATTTGTGATTAGATCACCTAGATATATAAATGATATGATGTCCCTTTGATTTGTTCCTAGATTGAGAATGATAGAAGACAGTATCAATCCACGAAAGGATAAATCATTAAACATCCCTAGTCAGAGCATTATCGAGATCGGACATCGATGAATGCTTAAAAGACTAGTATTACACTTGTGCGCCTTGTGAGGACACAAGGCATAGTTCTCGTATATTTGGGTATAGGATACTCATGCAAGTGTAATAGGAGGTTGTTTTACCGATGATACGGTAAACAGCTTCGCTCTGGATAAGACCCCCTCAGAATTCCATTGGTAGTATGACTATGTGTCTATGGAAGTCCGACATCAGGGTAGGTGTATTTGGTCTTAACCTGAGACTTGCACCGCTAATACATACGACAATCAATATACTTTGGTTAAGGTCGTCCAGGGCTTTAACCGGTTTCTGTGTACGCCAATTCTGGGTATATCCAGAATCGTAGTGTGTTGGGTGTGATGTCAAGATGGAAGTGTCACTCCAGTCATATGGAGATGATGATCACACAGGGATACAGAACTGGTTCTTTAAATAAGGTTGCAACCGTCGGGATAATATGACTTGGTCATTATTATCTGATATTAAAGAGACTAGTTGCTCGTTATCCGATATTGCTTCGTACGGGGCAGACATTGTACCAGCCCCAGGCCTCGCATGTGATCATCTGATACTGGACAGAAATACGCAATACTACGATATACTACGCTTGATATAGATCCTTATTCCTGTAAGGATATTTCCGGAGAATTAGGTAGGCATGGCATTTTGCTAGAGACCAACCTTGTCTTGTAAATCGGTAAAACGTAGTACGAGGTACTTACGTGTTCATAGTCCGAAGACCGAATTTACTGCCAACATATCCAGGGATCTCATGGGTCGCTTCCCAAAGATTCACCGATGAAATATGACTCGCACTTTTAATTAATCTGGGATTAATTGGATGAGAGAGAAAATTAATCTGGGATTAATTGCGGAGATATCTTATCTGGGATAAAATATCAATTAAAGAGAGATAACGATTACTTTGGAATTAATCAGAAAATTAATATATTCGATATATTAAACGAGATTGGATTTCGACGAGGAATTAAAATTAGATTTTAATTCGGGCGAACGAATTAATTTAGAATTAATTCGTAAGCGACGTAAATAGTGATTTTGCTAGGCGTAATCATTTAATTACGACGCAACGGAAAATTCGTTAATTTTAAATTAGCGAACCGAGCCCGAGATTATTTACGAGCGCATTCGTATTTCGAATTCGAGTGCGGCACGTCAAATCAAGCGTCAAATCGCTAGTCGTATCTAGCGTCACATCAAGCATCAAATCATGTCACTTTGAGTGATGTGACAATTGATTGGATTGATTGATTGATGTGATTGATTGAGTTGATATATGTGACTTGTTGGGAGTTGATGGAAAGCTTTTGAAAGCTTGATTGACATATATTATTATTATAATATTTGATATATGTTAATTGATTTTGGAAATCAATAACCATTTTTTTACAACATTTTCTCTCTTTCTTCTTCATCCCTCTCTCACGCCATTTTCTTCTCCATGTGAGGCAGTGAGCTGCCGTAAGTTTGAAGGAAAAAGGGAACCAAGTACATGATTTTTGTGGCAAAAATCAAGCGAGCTAGCACTCTGAGAGACATGCGAAGGTGATAGGGAAGTTCACTCATGAGCCGGGAACCATTCGACGAAGCTTGGAGCTCAAAGATGATCCTCAAATGGCGCCAAACCATTGAGCTGGGCTCCTCACTGCCGAGCAGTGAAGTGAGGCAGTAAGTTTCGTTTTTAGTGCCTCCACGTCGCTCAACCGATCGTTTTTAGGATACTCATGCAAGTGTAACAGGAGGTTTTGTTTTACCGATGGTACGGGAACAGCTTCGCTATCTATAGACCCCTTCAGAATTCCATTGGTAGTATGACTACGTGTCTATGGAAGTCCGAAATCAGGATAGGTGTATTTGGTCTTAACCTGAGACTTGCACCGCTAATACTTGGGACAATCAATATACTTTGGTTGTGGTCGTCCAGGGCTTTAACAGGTTCTGTGTACGCCTCTGCTGGGTATATTGAGAATCGTAGTGGGTTGGGTGTGATGTCAAGACGGAAGTGTCACTCCAGTCATATGGAGATGAAGATCGCGTAGGGATACAGAACTGGTTCTCTTAAAAAGGTTGCAACCGTCGGGATAATATGACTTGGTCATGAATATCCGATAATAAAGAGACTAGTTGCTCATCATCCGATATATGCTTCGTACGGGGCAGACACTGTACCAGCCCCAGGCCTTGCATGTGATCATCTGATACTGGATTGAAATACGCAATACTACATATACTAGGCCTGATATAGATCCTTATATTCCTGTAGGATATTTCTGGAGAATTGGGTAGGCATGGCGCTTTGCTAGAAGCCAACCTTGTCTTGTAAATCGGTATAACGTAGTACTAGGTACTTACGTGTTCAGATAGTCCGACGACCGAATTTACTGCCAACATATCCGGGGATCTCATGGGTTGCTTCCCGAAGATTCACCGATGACGTATAACTCGCACTTTTATTAATCTGGGATTAATAAGAAGAGAGAGAAAATGAATCTGGGATTAAATGTGGAGATATTTTATCTGGGATAAAATATCAATTAAAGAGAGATAACGATTAATCTGGAATTAATCGATAAATTAATATATTCGATATATTAAACGAAATTGGATTTCGACGCGGAATTAAATTAGATTTCAATTCGGGCGAACGAATTAATTTAGAATTAATTCGTAAGCGATATGAATAGTGATTTCGCTAGGCATAATCATTTAATTACGACGCGACAGAAAATTCGTTAATTTAGAATTAGCGAACCCGAGCCCGGATTGTTTGCGAGCGCATTCACATTTCGAATTCGAGTGCGCACGCAAGTCAAATCAAGCGTCAAATCACTAGTCGCATCTAGCGTCACATCATTCGTCAATCAAGTGTTGGGTGTCTTTCACTTTGAGTGATTGACGCCAGTCACTATTCACTGATTGATGGCAAGAGATGTGTGTGGTTGGCAATCATTTATGGCTTTAATGGTTTGAGTTTTGTAAAGCCAAATGTGTGGTAAATGAATTTGAAATTCATTTAAGTGTATTTGATACACAAAATCCATCTAACACACACAACTCTCTCTTTCTCTCATCTCTCTCTCTCTCGCCCATGGAGGGCTGTTTTCTTCACTGGTTTGCCAAGAGCCAAGAGGAAAAAGGGAAGCGAAGTGTGATGATTTTGCGGCAAAATCATCAAGAGCTAGCACTCCGAGAGACATGCGAAGGTGATATGGAAGTCCACCCATGAGCTTGGAATCATTTGACGAAGCTTGGAGCTTGTTTAAGAAGCAACAATGGCCGAATCTTGGAGAGGAAACCAGTCCACTACCGAATGCAACTAGTGAGCAGAAAAAAAGTTTTGTTCGTTGCCACGTCGCTCAACCGATCGATGTGAGTATTCCGCAACTCCCTCGTTGTTATTCACACATGTTTTCTTGATTTATATTCGATCCTTGGGGCCGTAGAAACTCCAACACACTCAAGTAGTATAAAATGTATCGTTCTCATGAGAACTTAATACCTAGGCTATGAATTTATGAAGCTAAATGTTTACAAGTATCTAATAGATTGATTGTTGATTTGATGGTGATTTTTATTTAAAACAAGTAAATAAAACAATACAAAGTAAATTAAAGGAAAATTAAATATTATAAAGCTATATAGGGTTGTGATTCCTTCCAATGTCCTTTTAAAGATGAAGTGATTATCTCATGTTTGTGCTAAATATCAGTTTTATTAACCTGGAACATGAAAATATGCAAAAGTCTATTCTGATGGTTAGATGCAAGCACCTAAGTAACCCAATTAACTATATTCCTATGTTAATTAAGAAACTCTGAATCCATTAAGTTTAAGTTCCAATTATGGCTACCCTCCGCCCGACATGTATTTTCCTATCTTATAAGGAAATCTACCTAAGAGACATTTACCCCAAGGTGAGATCTTGAGCTATTGAGTCTAAGGCTGAAACCTAAAATCCCTTTTACAAGTTCATTTTAAGTTTACCAAACCAATCTCATTAATGGCCAGTAAACAAGAAGCATTAAGACTAAGACTCAATAAATAAACCAATATATTACCCAAGGCATAAAATAACCACTTATAAACCAATGATATTGGAATTCATCACAACCTTAGATAAGGGGTTTAGTTACCACACATATCTAGGATTATTAAAGACATAAATAAAGAAATGACATAAAATAAAGCTTGAATATAAAAGTAAAATAAATAATGAAATAAAATGATAGGGATAGAGTATCCAATTTTATTACTTCTATTTTAAATCTCCGTTATTATAATATATAAAGTTGCATGACATTACCAACTGATCATATAGGCGGTATCCTGATTAAGTCAGATTTTTGATTAATTCCAACTGACCATAAAGGCGGTATCCAATTAAGTCAGGTTAAAATTAATTTAATTAGTCCAACCGACCATAAAAGCGATATCCCATTAAGTCAGGTTTTAATATAGTTTATATATTTTAACTAAGTGAGATTAATCTAAATTATAATAATAAAAGCTTTTCCTTTCACCCCAGCAGAGGGCATTTACCTACTCATACCTTAAAGTAAAATAAAGAAAGATCTATTGCTTAAAATAAAAATTAAATACAAGAATCTGTAAATAAACAAATAAGATAAAATCTTCTTAGTATTCTTAAGGAAATCCCAGAAGAAGGTATGAAAATTTCAAATGAATTTGGCCTCAATTTATAGGTAAATTTGGCTCAATGCGTCGCGACACTTGATGCTTTGTACGTTGCGATGCGCCATTGATTAATGACACGTATACATGGCTTCCTGAGATGATGAAAAGTGGCATGCGTTTCATTGGCAGTTGAATTATTGGCTCGGCATCGCGACGCGTTAAGGTTTGGCGTCGCGACACTGACGTCATAGCTTACGTCAATAAGGACACGTGTCAGCTGGTTGCATAATTGATCGCTGATATTATGATGATGTGTGTTGGCAGAACAGTACTTGTAGCGCGTCGTGACCCAGAGGACTTGCGCGTCACGACTCGTGAAATGATAATTTTATCCTTTTGTCCGTTTTTCGTCGTTTTAGCCCTGATTTGATTCCTTTGAGTCCTGAAATCTTATTTATCTACAACATAACACAAAACGCATCAAAATATTCACAAACTCGAGAAACTATACAAGATATTAAGTAAAGGGGGTAAATATTGATATATTTTCCGCTTATCAATCATCTCATACATATATAAATACACATTCATATACTTATAAATATGCTTATACTTATATTTATACTTATAGATGCTCATACATTTATATATATATTATATATATATTATATATATATTATTACCGATTCATACACTTTCATACATCCATACATACACATAAACATTAAGCTCATTTCATGTCTCACTTCTTATTATATCACTAACAATGATCCATACATGTGGTAGTCGATTATTCTAGCCATACGTAATCTCAAACTTTGTTCTCAAGAATATCCCTTATCTATACTCCTTTATTCTAACATGTCAATCATATATATATATATATACACAAAATCAAAATACGAATTCACCAATCTAAGTTCTCATCGCATGGGTTACTTACCTGGCTTCACGACTATAATACAATAAAATTTTGGATCTTTCCGAAACAAACAAATCAAGTCCAATTTCAATACTTTCAGTTTCATAAATTTTAAAACATCATCATAAACTAGCCCAAGTTGTCAGTAAACTTAAATTCCCAGTTTACGTATTTTTGAAAAATCTTCCAAAAAATATTTCCATAAACGCTAAGGAAGGGTCCCGAACCCTTCGAACGTACCCTGATTTATCCAACCATTCTCGTAATATCATATATAACTCATAACTATCATTAAAATCAAAACACACCATTATACGCAAAAAGCCACTTTTATCGGAAACTTGCATATTCAATCGGATCTATCCAACTAGTTCCGTTTTCACTCGGATTCTGCCAAATGCACATATTCAATATACGTATATGAACTTATCGAGATTTCGATGGCATATATGAACTCCAAATGATCCCAAGAACGTGCTGGAAGCGACAAAATTCTTATCGGAGCTACTGTTCACCATATGTCACTATTCATTTGAATCTTCTTTCCTAGTTTCTCGTGCAACCGTGGACGGAACGGAAAATCCATCACCGCTAACTTGTATTACTCTCTTAGAGCTTCGATTTGGCGGGTGGCTCGGGCCATGAAATAAAGCGATGAGCCGGGATCAAAAAACCCAAACTCGTTCCTAACTCCTCTTGTCCTTGTTGTTGACGGCGTCATGGGGGGTTGTCCGCAGGCCACCACAAGGTGGGGAGTGGTTGACGCACCCCATGGCTGGTCACACTACCAACGGTGGCTGGCAGGCCGTCGGCGTGACCAGCTGAAACCAAAAATTGTTGAAGGAGAATGAAGGGTCGAGTGTAGAGAGTGGAGAGCATAACCCATTTCTGTAATTTCTAAAAATTTCTGTGTATTTATAGAAAAGATTTTGAAAAGTACATTATGACCCCCGTAAAATTACAGTTAGGTCCCTACCATGGGGCTTTCTCGGTATTTCGTATTTTTGAAATTTTTTTAATGCAAATTTCAAAAAGTGTTCAACACAAACATTATTCGTCCCGGAAAAATGAGTTTGATGGTTCAAGAATCAGCTCAATCGGAGTTCATTTGCTATTTTAATAGCCAAAATAATAAACTTTTACTCGTATAACGATATAAACAGAAACCACGTAATCTGTTCTCGAAACCACACGTTTTCCAACGTGACAAAACTTCACTTAAAAATATTCCAACCTATTTTCAAACACATAAAATCTTATTTTCGAATATCATTCAGTTTCAAATTCTAAACTTCAATTTGGAAATCTTCCATAACCTTTCCGAAAATATTATGGATATTACATCAGGTTATTTTATTACTTCGACATTCTTATACTTGGGAGTGAAGATCCACTTTGTGAGTATGTCATGGTTTTACAGCCATTATGGGGAATATAATTTAGTGGAAAGAATAATAATTTAACATCCTTGCATTTTTTCCCTTTTCCGTTTTCTTTTATTTTATTTTTTATATATTCTACATCTCATTTTTTTCTTCTTTGTATTTATAGCGTCGCGACGCGAAAAGCTTGGGGTTGCGACATGAAACATAGGAAGCTTTCTACCACAGTCCTGCCCGTGTAGGCGTCGCGACGTGCAACGTCTGGTGTCACGACCCGTGGCCATTTCCTAGGTTTTAGCCATTTCAATTTTATCCCAAAATGTTAGAGGCCACTCCAAGGGTTTCATATCAGCATACATCTAAGACCTACATCCATGACAATGATTAGCTTCTTCATAGAATATACTAACCATACTCACATACATGATGGATTAGCTTTTCCGTGGGAATCTCCCCAATTGCATCGAAGATTAATGGTAATAGAGGATAATTAGTGAGTGGACACTCTTTTTCTAAGTTGACTTTTCATTGATATTGTTTTATGTAAAGACATATTTTTACGCACATAGGGCGTTAGCCGATTTTTTTACAGTTATTTCATAAAAGAGAATGTTTTAAGAAATATAATTTCAAAAGCATGATTTTTTGATTTTTGGAGGCATAAGAAAAAAAAAACCCACCACAGGCTGTAACTTATGGAATTGACGGATAATATGTGCACATGTAGAGCATTACTAAGGGACGGCGATGCGTAACGCCCTCAGATCCTAGATTCAGGGCTAGGGGGACAGCGATACGTAAAGCCCATAAACCCTAGTTTCAAGGTCAGGTAGTAGCATGGATCAACACTCCTAGCCATTTTTATACTTATAATACATCATAATATACTCATAATATATCATAATATAACATTCTAAAACAACTCAATAGCTCAAATCCACAATTAACTTGTTTTCAGAAAATATTCCAAAAAAATCTCTGAAAAAACTACGGCAGGATCCTAGACCCTCTAAACTTATCCGAATTCATCAAAACATTAATATATCATCATAATTAGCTCATATCCATCATCATTTTCATCAAAGCACAAACATATACGGAATCCGATTTGAACGAAAACTCACTAATCCTACCAGATCAATCCAATACATTCCGATTTCACCTGGATTCTAGGGGTGATAACGGTTTCGGGTCAAACCGCAACCTAAACCAAACCGCATTGACCCAAACTGCACCGCGAGCTTTGAAAAAAATTAAAAATATTTTCGGGTTAATCAGAACCGAACCGCAAATTTCGGGTCGGTGTGCGGTTTTGACCCAACCGCGACCTGAACTACCTAAAATCGTAAATTTTGACCCGAATCGTAACCCGAACTTCTTAAACCGCTCACCCGCGTTCAAATTAGATATTATTTTATATTTGTCTTATTCTTCTTCTTTAACCATGAAATTTAAGATATTTAATGATCATATGATAATTTTCAATATATAAATGAAAATTAGGTATTTTTTTCTTCAATTATTCTGTGAAAACACACAAAGTTTTCTTTAAAAAATTTATAATCCAAACCACCGACCCGAACCACCCAAACCACTAAACCACCAACCGAAACCATTGTGGTTTTTCTTATCAAATTTACGGTTTCGTTTTCTAATTTCCCAAACCGCCAACCCGCGCAGTTTGAAGTGAAAAATGAAAAAACCGACTCAGCCCCACCGCTAACACCCCTACCGGATTCTACCAATAGTACAATTTCAATACAATCTAACTTATCTAATTCAACACAAGTCAATACAATACTCTCCGACACTACTGGATGCATCTAAATACAATATGCTAAACTTGAAAATACTATTTTTTTACATGATGTCTTACCAAACTTTCAAGACCACCAACAGACTCCAAATAAGCTCATGAATATGCCAGTGTGGTAAAAATTACATTTAGAGGTGTTGAGCAACTTGGCCCCACATGATAGTTTATTTTTACCTCATTTTATATGCCACCGAGCACGGATCGGAGAAACCGTCACAACCATCTTGTAGTACTCTTCCTACTATTTCACTCTTCTCCCCGCACCACCATGCCACCGTGATTGGTTGCCAAACCACTGCTATAATCTTCGTCGTGTCTGGTTGGCGGTTATCGGAAAGCCGACCGCCGACCAGGTTCCTCTTTCTATCTCACATGTGATCTCTCTCCCTGTTTGTGTATGTTAAATGGTTTTGAGATCTTTTGTAATTTGGGAAAACTATTGGGCTTATATACAAAATTTTTTGAAATTTACAAAATGTCTCTCAAATTTTGCACTTTAGTCATCTCTCCATGGGCAATTTCGGAAATCTACAAAATGGAGGCTCTTCTGCTAGAATTTTCAAAAAGTGTCAAATACTAAAGTTTTTAGTCTCAGTAAAATGAGTCTAACTATTTAAGAATCACCTCAATCAGAGTTCTTTTTCCATTTCTATAGCCAAAATAAGAAAACTTACTCAAATGAAAATATCCAAAAATACGCTTAATCAGCCATATCGAATTACACGATTTCCAAAGCCTCGAAACACAATTTTAAGACATTTTCGATATATATATATCTTTCATCACTCAAACTCGTAATCTCTAATATCCTTCAATTTCAAAACCTTAACTATGATATGGAAGTCTTCTAAAAATATCTCGAAAACTTCAGGATATTACACATGTATTTAGTAGTGGGGTGTTTGATGACATAAAAATTGATTCTATGACATTATTTTCAAGTTGTTTTAAAATGAAAACTCCTAGATATTTTTAGAAGTTGGTGTCAAATCTTATGAAATAATTTGATTTTAAGAACTTTAACAAAGACTTTTAAAAAATTTAATCAAATGGGGCCTTAAAATGCCTTTCACAAGAAATTATATGAATATGAAATTAACATGTATATTATGACAGAAAGCTATGGCTAATAAAAGATGGTATGCGATATTATTAACAAAATGACAATATTACAACTTAAAAATGAATCAAATATCTCTTTTCTTTGGCGGTACTATGTGAAAAATGTCAACCTTAATAGTTAAAAACTGTCATCTCAGAGGATTTATAACAGTTTTTCTATCTGTCATTGTAGATGTGGTCACATCATGTGATAGACAAAAAAATTATCACCTTAAGTGACCGTTTTTGTCTGTCATAGCTCTATCATTAATCTGTCACGACTCGTAATTGATTTTACCCGTCATAAGATGTGATAATTTTTTTATATCATGAATTTTTTATTTTTTGAAAATTTATTTATATTATTAAAAATTATACAATTCTAATTAATTTAAAAAATCACAAAAGAAATAAATATGAAAGACAAATTCTTTTATATATATATATATATATATATATATATATATATATATATATATATATATATATATATATATTATATTATATTTATATATGGTAGTAAAGATTCAGTA
>SKCR01007695.1:0-24366 GCA_019454045.1 Zanthoxylum bungeanum | reverse complement strand
GCAGCAATAGAAGCCATTTGGATCGAAAATAAATCTAATTAGATTAGATATAGTTCTGTTAGCAGCTGAGCTAGGCGTCAGCACATGCTAAGGAATTAAAGGTCTCATCGACGATCCAGATATATACATCTATATCATCTGATTCGTTCGGATCATACATCGTGGCGATGTGATGATCGTATAAATCGCGTCAAACGATAATCAAATAAATCCGCTGACGAAAACCTTTCCTCAGAAATTTGAGCGAACCGTACATAGTTCGGGTGTGGGACACTTGAGTGACTGGCTATGTGCCAAGTGGGAGATTGTTGGACAAAATGACCCATAGCGTCACTATTTGCACAGATCATTGTGTTGTTGTAGCAAATTAACTATGTGACAAGGAAATTGCACTCTCATCATTTGTGATTAGATCACCATAGATATATAAATGAAGAGAGGTCCCTATGATTAGTTCCTGGATTGAGAATGATATGAGACAGTATCAGTCCCCGAAGGATTAATCATTAAATATCCCTAACCGGAGTATTATCGAGACTGGACATCGATAATGCAGAATAGGCTAGTATTGCACTTGCGTGCGTTGTGAGGGCACAACGGCATAGTTCTCATATATAAGTATCAGATACTTATGCAAGTGCGATAGGAGGTCGTGTTTCACCGATGGTATGGGAAACAGCTTCGCTCTGGATAGACCCCTCAGAATCCCATTGGTATTATGACTATGTGTCTATGGGAGGCCGAAATCAAGGTAGGTGTGTATAGTCTTAACCTGAGACTTACATCGCTAATACTTACGATAATCGATAGACTTTGGTCTTGGTGGTACAGGGCTTTAACCGGTTCTGCGTACACCACTTCTGGGTTTATCAGAGAGTCGTAGTGTATTGGGTATGATGTCGAGACGGAAGTATCACTTCAGTCATAGTGGAGATGATGTCACGCAGGATACGGTACTAGTGCTATTGAGTGATGATGCGCATCCAATCGGGATATTGTGACCAGGTCATGAATATCCGATTATAGAGACTATGTTACCAGACATCCGATATGGTTTCGGACGGGGCAGACACTTATCCAGCCCCGCCCTAGCACGTGACTATCCGATACTGGGCCGATATATGCACAATACAATGGTATACTACACTTGATACAGATCTTTATATTCTATATGGATATGTCCGGAGAATTGGGAAGACTTGGTGCTTTGCTAGGAGTCGACCTTGTCTCGTAAATCGGTAGAACGTAGTACTTGGTACATACGTGATTCGGATACTCCGATGACCGTATTTACTGCCAATATATCCGGGGATCTCATGGGTCGCTTCCCGATAATCCACCGATGACGCATAACTCGCACTCTTAAATAATCTGGGATTATATAGAAGAAAGAGAAAATTAATCTAGGATTAATTACGGAGATATTTTATCTAGGATAAAATATCGTCTAGAGAGAGATAATGATTAATTTGGATTAATCGGTAAATTAATATATTCGATATATTAAATGAAATTAGATTTCGACGCGGAATTAAAATTAGATTTTAATTCGGGCGAACGAATTAATTTAGAATTAATTCGTTAGCGACGTGAATAGTGAATTCGCTAGACGTAATCATTTAATTACGACGCGACGGAAAAATCATTAATTTGGAATTAACGAACCCGAGCCCGAGTGTGATTGCGAGCGTATTCGTATTTCGAATTCAAGTGCGGTGACGCAAGTCTCATCAAGCGTCAAATCAAAAGTCACTTTGAGTGATTGATTGATTGATTGATTTGATTGATGGATTGAGTGAAAGACACACATCAAATCACTTTATTAAAGTGACATTTGTATAGTGATGTGAGTTGTTGAAATAGTGTTTGGAGGGAAATATTTACTTTTGATTCTAATTAATCATTTGGTAAATGTTTTAATATATATTTTATGAAAAAATATATAAAGCTTTTTGGAAAAGCTTTTCATCAATACACAACACAACTTCTTCTCTCTCAATTTTCTCTCTTCTCCTCACGCCAAAACAGCCATTTTTCTTCACTAGTTTTGAACCAGAAATGGCGTGACATATAGGGAAGCAAGAGTGGATTTTCATGGTGGAAATCCAAGTGCTAGCACACTTACGAGTCTTGCGAAGGTGGTAGAGAGGTTCACCCATGAGCCGGGATCCGTTCGACGAAGCTTGGAGCTCCGTTTCGCAGCTCAAATTTCAGATTTGGAGGGCAGTGAACTGCTACCAGTGGCGCCAAAAGCAGTGGGCTTTTTGGGCTTCATTCGTCTTCAAATCGACTCAACCGATCGATGTGAGTATTCCGCTACCTCCGTTGATGTGTTCACACATTGTTTTCATGTCTTGTTTGATCTTGGGACCTAGATAATAACCAACATCGGGTTGGTTTCCTTATCACCTCATTTGAATCTTTAAGTGCTAGCTTTGGCAAATTTTACAACAAAATTTTCCCGTTGGAGAAGAATAAGTCACGGCAAAAGCAAGAGGGAGAGAGATTTTAGTGTTTTGATATTTTTGATTTCAAAAACCAATTACCAAAGTCAACTTCAAAGTTGGTATATCATTTCAAAAATAAAACAAACTTTGTTGGTTTGGTTTGATTGTAGAAAAATCAATCCAATATTTCACTCAACCAATTACCAAATTCCGTCAAATGTCAAACACATTGATGTAAGTTGGTGGGCCCCACTTTAAATTCCAAATTTAAGTCGGACAATCCAACATGCAACTTCATTCGGGCTCGGGTTCGTTTAATTTTGAATTAAATAAATTTACCTTTGCGACTTAATTAAATCCAATTTAATTAAATAATTATTCATTGAAAAATTATTATTAAAGTCGCTTATGAATTAATTCTAAATTAATTCGTTCGCTTGAATTAAAATGTAATTTTAATTCCGCGTTGAAATCTAATTTCAATTAATATATCTAATATATTATTTTAGCCCAATTAATTAAATAGTAAAATCTAATTTCACTATTAAATTATTTTGCTGATTAATTCCAAATTAATCGCGTTCTCTCTTCTCGAAGAATTTAATCCCAAATAAATTCTCGATGCAATTAATCACAGATTAATTCTTTCTCTGTTAATTAATCCCAGATTAATTCTGGCCGTAATTAATCCCAGATTAATTTTCTCTCTCATAATTAATCTCAGATTAATTCTTGTTCGAGTCAAATATCATCGGTGAATCTTTGGGAAGCGACCCAAGAGATCCCTGGATATTTTGGTAGTAAATACGATCATCGGACTATCCGAACACGTGCGTACCCGGTACCACGTTCTTACCGATTTACAAGACATGGTTGGCTTCTAGCTAAGCACCGTGCCTACCCAATTCTCTAGAAATATTCTTTAAAGGAATATATAATCTTTATCAAGCGTAGTATACAGAGTATTGCATATTACGATCCAGTTTAAGATGTCACATGCAAGGCCTGGGGCTGGAATTATGTCTACCCCGTACGAAGCATATATTGGATCACTGGAAACTAGTCTCTATAATCGGATAATCATGACCTAGTCATATTATCCTGATGACTACAGTACTCAAAAGTATTAGTTCTGTATCCCTGCGTGATCATCATATCCATATGACTGAAGTGATACTTCCATCTTGACATCACACTCAATACACTACGATTCTCAGTATACCCAAAAGAGGCGTATACAGAACTTGTTAAAGCCCCGGATGACCAAAACCTAAGTATACTGATTGTCACAAGTATTAGCGATGCAAGTCTTAGGTTTATACCAAATATACCTACCCTGATTCGGATTCCCATAGACACATAGTCATACTACCAATGGGATTCCGAGGGGTCTATCCAGAGCAAAGCTATTCTCGTACAATCGGTAAATAGAACCTCCTATGACACTTGCATAAGTATCCAATACTTAAATATATGAGAACTATGTCGTTACGCTTCCATAACGCGCACAAGTGTAATATTAGCCTATTCCGCCTTATCGATGTCTAGTCTCCATAATACTACGACTATGGATATTTAATGATTAAACCTTTCATGGATTAATATTATCTCATATCTTATTAATCCGGTACTAATCATATGGATTTTTATCATTTATATATCTAAGTAATTCAATTACAAAATGATAAAAGAGCAATTTCCTTTGTGACATAGTTAATTTTGTACAAGAACACTATGTCCTTTACAAAATAGTGATGCTATGGATCATAATTGTCCAACAATCTCCCACTTGGCCTATAGACAATCACTCAAGTGTCTAACACCTGAACTATGTACGGGTCACTCATGTTTATGTTGAGATATCGTTTTCACCAGCGGATTTACAAGGTTATCATCTGATGCGATTTATTCGATCATCACATCGCCACGATGTATGATCTCATGAATCAGATAAATCCATCGAAGTATATACTTGGATCGTTGAAAAGACTGTAATTCTTTAGCCTGTGTTGTAGCCTAGCTCAACTGCTTATAGTGTTGGTTATTATCTAGTTCCCAAGATCAAACAAGACATGAAAACAATGTGTGAATACACCAACGAAGATAACGGAATACTTACATCGGTTGGTTGAGTCGAATCGGCAACAAACAAAGCACAAAATGCTCACTGGTTTGGCGCCACTGCATGCAGTTCACTGCCTTCTGTCTTCTGTTTTTGAGCTGCAAAATGGAGCTCCTAACTTCGTCGGATGGATCCCGGCTCATGGGTGAACCTCCCTACCACCTTCGCAAGACTCGTAAGTGTGCTAGCACTTGAATTTTCACCATGAAAACCCACTCTTGCTTCCCCTTAGTGTCACGCCATTTCTGGTTCTGAACCAGTCAATTTTTTGTTCTGTTTTGTGCGTGAGAGAAGAGAAAGAAAATGGAGAGATAGAAATGTGTTGACTTGTTACAAAAGGTGTAAAGGCTTTTCCTTTTATATTTTCCAAAAATATAAAATGATTTACCTTTTGCTTTAATTCAAAATCAAGCAAAAAGTTGGAGCCAAAAGCATAAAGTTTTCCCTCCAAAATGCTTTTTACACTTTATGTCAACTTTAAGTCATATCAACTTTAATAAAGTGACATGTCTTTGACGCTTGATGCGACTTGCGTCGCCGCACTCGAATTTGAAATACGAATGCGCTCGCAATCACACCCGGGCTCGGGTTCGTTAATTCCAAATTAACGATTTTTCCGTCGCGTCGTAATTAAATGATTACGCCTAGCGAATTCACTATTCACGTCGCTAACGAATTAATTCTAAATTAATTCGTTCGCCCGAATTAAAATCTAATTTTAATTCCGCGTAGAAATCTAATTTCATTTAATATATCGAATATATTAATTTAATCGATTAATTCCGAATTAATCGTTATCTCTCTCTTGACGATATTTTATCCTAGATAAAATATCTCCGTAATTAATCCTAGATTAATTTTCTCACTCTTCTATATAATCCCAGATTATTCAAGAGTGCGAGTTGTGCGTCATCGGTGGATTATCAGTAAGCGACCCATGAGATCCCCGGATTAGCTGGCAGTAAATACGGTCGTCGGAGTATCCGAATCACGTACGTACCAAGTACTACGTTCTACCGATTTACGAGACAAGGTCGACTCCTAGCAAAGCACGAAGTCTACCCAATTATCCGGACATATCCATTTAAGAATATCAAATATCTGTATCAAGCGTAGTATACTAATGTATTGTGCATATCGGCCCAGTATCGGATAGTCACGTGCTAGGGCTGGGGCTAGATAAGTGTCTGTCCCGTCCGAAGCACATATCGGATGTCTGGTAACATAGTCTCTATAATCGGATAGTTATGACCTGGTCACAATATCCCGATTGGTTGCGCAACACTCAAGAGCACTAGTACCGTATCCTGCGTGACATCATCTCCATAATGACTGAAGTGACACTTCCGTCTCGACATCACACCCAATACACTACGACTCTCTGATAAACCCAGAAGTGGTGTACGCAGAACCTGTTAAAGCCTGTACCACCAAGACCAAAGTTTATCGATTATCGTAAGTATTAGCGATGTAAGTCTCAGGTTAAGACTATACACACCTACCTTGATTTCGGCCTCCCATAGACAAATAGTCATAATACCAATGGGATTCCGAGGGGTCTATCCAGATCGAAGCTGTTTCCCGTATCATCGGTGAAACACGACCTCCTATCGCACTTGCATAAGTATCCAATACTTATATATATGAGAACTATGTCGTTGTGCCCTAACAACGCACACAAGTGCAATACTAGCCTATTCCGCATTATCGATGTCCAGTCTCGATAATACTACGGCTAGGGATACTTAATGATTAATCCTTCGGGGACTGATACTGTCTCATATCATTCTCAGTCCAGGAACTAATCATAGGGACCTCTCTTCATTTATATATATTTATGGTGATCTAATCACAAATGATGAGAGTGCAATTTCCTTGTCACATAGTTAATTTACTACAACAACACAATGATCTGTGCAAATAGTGACGCTATGGGTCATTTTGTCCAACAATCTCCCACTTGGCACATAGCGAGTCACTCAAGTGTCCTACACCTGAACTATGTACGGTTCGCTCAAATTGCTGAGAAAAGGTTTTCGTCAGCGGATTTTTTTTATTATCGTCTGACGCGATTTATACGATCATCACATCGCCACGATGTATGATCCGAACGAATCAGATGATATGGAAGTATATATCTGGATCGTCGATGAGACCTTTAATTCCTTAGCTTGTGCTGATGCCTAGCTCAGCTGCTAAAAGAACTATATCTAATCTAATTAGATTTATTATCGATCCAAATAGCTTCTATTGCTGCCTCAGCTGCAGCAATAATCCGCATTTGTTGTTTATTCGGCAACAGTTATCTTGCTCGGAATATTCCAGCTCACTGTCCCGTTATTCAAACTTTATAGTACCGTAGTATTTAATTGTTTGGAAACTTGTTGCAGTGATCCCAGTCACTTCAAGTTCTCCTTCTCTATAGTTTAAGACAACATCTTTAGTTCTCTGAGATACTAACAGATGTTCTTAATCTTCAATCTAGTGACTATCACTTGGATTGACCTGATTGTGACTCCATATGCTCGAAGCGTATGAGACACCCTATCAAGTACATTTTAAATGTATAATTGATGAGTGGTATTTATACCACTATTTCCCACTCATTTAACCTAATGTTTTGTATTGTTTCTCGAGATTTATGAACGTTTTGATGTGTTTTGTTGTTATTTTGCAGATAAATAAAGTTTGGACAGCACTGGAGGCAATTTGGGACAAAACCGGACAAAAATGCACCAACTGGGATATTTATGTCTTCTCCAAGTCGCGCCGCTCAAAGCTTTGGCGTCGCGACGCCCAGCGTGCGCTGGTTCTGCTAAAATGCACCGGGGTCAACGGGGTCAGAATCTGAAAAGTTGACTTTGCTAACGTGCGCCGTGACACGTGTCATCATCTAACGGTGCCGACAATCATCATCTATGCTATCGTGCGCCGTGCCACGTGTCAACATCTTAACGGCCTTGCTAAAATGCGCCCATGCCACGTGTCAAGATCAGATGCTGCCGACAATCTCAAATCATGATGACGTAAGCAATGACGTCATGAACAGTGCCACGTCAGCGGATCAGATCTGAGTCAGCGAACCAGCAAGTGACACATGTCACTGTAGCGTGCGGCGCGACGCGGAGCGAGAGTCGTGACGCGCAACCGCCATCCGCGCCTATAAATTCAGCACCAGATTTCAGAAATTTGTATCCCATACTCTCTCTTCAATTCCTTCTAAAGAGAGAGTTTCTCTCTCTAAACTCTTTTAGTTTTTACTTTTTTTTAGTTTTGTAAATAATTTTTAATTACTTTTTGTAATAATAGTAATTTAATTTTTCCTTTTTACTTTCTTTTACAGTTTTTACTATTACTATTTACTTTTTACAGTTTTTACTATTTACCGTGATGAGGTAATTTCCTTATGTTCGGGTGAAAGGTAATTTCTTTTACTATTACTATTTAGATTAATCTCCCTTAAAAATAATATATTTACTATTTAAATCTGACTTAATCAGGATACCGCCAGATTGGTCGGTTGGTAATAAAACATATATTCCGCCTTTATGGCTGGTTATTTTGGTTCCGCCTTTATGGCTGGTTATTTTGGTTCCGCCTTTATGGCTGGTTATTTTGGTTCCGCCTTTATGGCTGGTAATAATCACAAGTTTATATATTATTTTAATGGGAGATATCTAAATAAGTAGTAGTAGAATTAATTCCTTGTACCCTAACATTTTATTTTATTTTACTTTTTAGTATTTTTATTTTATGTCTTTTATTTTTATGTTTTTACTAGCCCTAGTTATGTGTTAGTTATCTAGGGGTTGTGATGACTTTTAATATCACTAGTTTATAAGGGATTATATTATAGTTTGGGTAATTTATAAGTTTACTTATTAAGTCTTAAGCTTAATGCTTCTTATTGTCTGATCACCAATAAGATTGATATGGTAAATCTAAAATGAACTAGACATAGGGATTTTAGATTTCAGCCTTAGACTTAATAGCCCACGATCTTCCTTGAGGATAGATAACCCTTTAATAGATTTCCTTACAGGATAGGAATATACCTGTTGGGCGGAGGTAGCCATAATTGGAACTTAGACTTAATGAATCCAGGTAATGTGGTTGACATAGGAATATGGTTCAATTGGGTTATACTGGGTATTTGTAGTTGACCATCGGAAGAGGCTTTTACATAATTTAGTGTTCCAGGTTAGTAAACTGATTTATTACACAAATATAAAATAATCACTTCATCTTTTAAATGATATCAAAAGAAATCACAACCTTAAGAACTTTGTGTCTTTTATTTTCCTTAGTATTTTCTTTTATCTTTTTATTTATTTATTTAGCAAATCTTCAATCAACCAAATCAATCAAGCAATCAATTCCATTCTCCCTTTAATTAGATATTTGTAATTAAATAGATTCAATAATTAATAACAACAGTAGGAATTAAGTCCTCGTGGGATCGATATTTTTATACTACTTGAACGATACGTGCGCTTGCGTTATACGTGTGTGTTTACGCCGGTCAAGTTTTTGGCGCCGTTGCCGGGGACTTATATTTCTTGAGTTATTAATTTTGAAGCTATCTAATTTACTTATATCTAATTTTCTTTATTTTTATCTGTAATTTTTATTTCTTTCTTTTAATTTCAGGTGACTTACAAATGGAACACTACTGGGAGATTGAGAGACTACGTGCTTTACAAGAAGATACACCCCAAATCTGGGAGCAACAGTCTGGTTTTCTGTGGCCTGTTGAACAACCCAATGATTATCAGTGGATGCCAGAACCAAGCAATGCTACATTTGTTCATCAGAACGAAATGGGGAGATGTGTGATTTGTGATAGTAACCACCCAAGCGATCAATGTATATATCGATCAGAGTGGGAAAATTTCTGGAGACAATCATGCTATGAAGAGCCATCACTTTTCACAGAGCCACATTTTCCATCTTATCCACCATCCATATGCGATCTTCATCAACAACCAGAACCATCAGAGGAAGATCAATTTATTCACATGTTCAAAGAACAAGCAGCTCAATTTGATGCATAAGTTCAGAGTAACACAGAATCCATACAAAGAATGACAAATCAGATCAGACAATTCACAGAAAACCAGAACTATATACTTCAAGAACCAGTTCCAGATGACACTGATGAAGCCTTCGAGTACCAATCATTTCACAATGACACTTCAACAGAGGAGGAGGCTAAGCAGTATCAAGAACCAGAGGTATCAGTTCAGGAACCCGAACCGGCAAAGTCTCGATTTGATTTTTATTATTCTGACTCTGACGAGGAGGAAGCTGATCCATTTATTCCAACTGCACCAACAACGGAGGATCAAACTTTCAAGCCTCAAAATGAAGATCTTGGAGATTCTATTGCACAAATGTTTGATGAAGATCTACCTGAGCCAATCATTTCACCCAGATCAGAGGATGAAGACCTAAAATCTGACATTTCTTTTCATCCTCAGGTTAACAATTTTGATGCATGTATTTCACAGATGACAGATGAAGAGCTGAATATGGAAATTTTCAAATACATCTGCGAAGAAAAGGTGGAGCAAAAAGAAGAGCAAATGGAGGAGCAAATGTCTGACCTTAATAAAGATCTAGAGCATTCAGGAAAAACATCGCTGTTTTGGGGAGTGCAAATCAAAGATATCCCCCAGAAGCTTGACAGAAAGAAACTTCCATTCCAAGTCAAGCACCATACAAGACCTCGTGATTTTCTTTCTTTCTTTTCAGGAACCACTGGAGCAAAAAGGAGTAAAAAGGTGGCACGAGCACTGAATGAGACAAAATTCTTTTTGCCACTTTACCGTTGGAAGAGACCATTCAAAAGCAACGCTCACGAGATTGTCTTTAATCGGACATCCAAAACGACATTGAAACCTCCTTAACATATGGATTTCATTCACGTCTGGCTGAAGACGAAAAATTCAGCGCTAGCAGGGAGGCAACCCATGCAATTTGTTGTGATTTATTTTCATATTTTGTGTGAAATTTTTAATTTTGTGTGTTATTTTTGTAGGGAAAGGCACAAACGAAGCATTTTAAGACAGAAGGAATTGTGTTTGGAAATCAAATATAAGAAACAATTCATTAGCAATGACTGAATAAAGAATGAAATCTTGAGACTCATTCTAATGAATTTTTACTAAGCAAGTGGCGTATTGCGTACACAATTCTGTTGCCTTAATTATTGCTTTGATTCGCTTTTCTGTTGTAATTATATTTATTTTCGTAGACAGGATCCAGATTTTTTGACCTTCACGATTTCTTTTGTTGTTTAGCAAACAAACGTCCTCTGGAAGATACTTCTGCTATTATTACTCACCCTTTTTCAGGTACTATAAATTCAGCCCGTCATTGCACTTTTGAAGGCATCCTAATTTGATAAAGAAATACATAAAAAATGGAAGCCACTTCAAGAAGACGAGTTGAAAACATTTGTGTGTTTTGCGGAAGTACTTTTGGTACTAAACCACAATACATAGAAGCAGCACGGGAATTGGGTCGAGTATTAGCTGCAAGAAATATGCACTTAATATATGGCGGAGGAAATCTCGGACTTATGGGGATCGTTTCAAAGGCCGTACAGGAGGGAGGCAGTCATGTTTTGGGAATCGTCCCAAAACCCTTGGCAGAGGCAAATCTTATTGGATCATCAAACGGAGAGGAACTGATCGTATCAGGTATGTCTGAACGTTTGGTAGAAATGATTAACCGTGTGCTGATGCTTTTATTGCTTTGCCAGGTGGCTTAGGTACATTGGAGGAAATTTTTATAGTTCTATCTTGGGCGAACCTGAACATACACCAGAAACCAATTGGTTTACTCAACGTTGATGGATTTTATGATTTTCTTTGTGTGTTTCTTGATGATGCTCGGAGAAATGGGTTCGTTTCGAAACCTATGAAAGAACTCCTCTTCACTGCCAGACTTGCTCCGGATCTGATAGACCAACTCATAGCCTATGAACCACAAGTTGACCCTATCCTATCAAAAATAAATTGGTCTGAGGATGATCGTGGTAAGAGGCGTCGAATTAATCTGGATCTTAACCTTTAATTTCCTGTAGATTTCAGCTAACCAGGTACAACCTTCTAAACTCTTCTTTTACTGTTTAAGACATTGGGGACAATGTCTCATTTAGGTTTGGGGGAGGAATTTAGTTGATTAGTACCTTGTTTTTAGTTTGTATGTTGTTTTTATTTTTAGTCCAAAATTCTTCGAAAAATACAAAAAAATTGAAAAATTTTCAAAAATTACAAAAATATTTTGTGTTTTCTTTGTGTTTTGACTAAAAAGGTGGAATTGGTAAGAGATAGCTGAGTAAGGAGTTCTCACTCCTGATACGTATCTCAAACCATTTATTTCAAAACAAGTTAATTTTTGTTTATTTCCTTTTAAATTATTTAATTTGTGAATTCTCCTTAAAATGGACTAAAATGGATCTTCATATACTCCGTTGGCAGGTATTATCATCAACTATAGTAACATACAGTCGTGAGCTAAAATTGAAAAGTTTGTAATATTCCGTGCTATAGTTTAAATGGAGGAAGCATCTCTAAATAGTGATGGAGTAAAAAAAAAAAAAAAAAAAAAAAAAAAAACGTCCGAGATCCGAGTTATTAAGTCTGTAAGGGTGTTTTAACACCTAGTGCCCTAAAACCAACTGGTTTGGGAGTCACTGGCCCAAGCTCGTTACATGGATCAAAGATGCTGCAAAAATAAAATATCTGAAGTCTGAGTAATTAAGTTCGTAGGGGTGTCTTAACAACTGGTGCCCTAAAGCCAACTGGTTTGGGAGCCACCGACCCAAAGCTCGCTACATAGACGGAAGGTATTGTATATAAATAAAAAATAGAGAAAAAATCAAAGAAAAAATCAGAAAAATCAAAAAATTATTCCATTGCTACAAAAAGGTGTGAAACCTGATAGAACTTTAGGACAAAAATATTACTCTCTTCTTATCACATCACTTATGACTGTTATGGGCAAAAATGAGTTGATTAATATTTTGTTAGCTGTGTATATGGAGAATGGTAAAAATAATCGGAGAATTTACTTATTCGGTAATTTAGAAAGAAACAAAACAACTAGTAACTTGGAGTAGAGTTTTCACCTGATTAGTCACTAACTTTCTTTATTCTCTTTTCGCTTGTCTTTTTGCTTTTGTGTGCATTAGTTTTACTACATTTTTACTTTTGTAAAATGTTTGTGGGTATCATTGCTGTAAACCCTCACGAGACTACAACTCGTCCACTAGGGACACCTAGGGGTTTAAAGGCTTGTTGCATATGCTAAATGCAACCGTGATCCCTACGAAAGTGGCTTAGTTAAAGTTTATTTTCATGTTATTTTATTTTCTGTTTTGCTCGAGGACTAGCAAAATGTTAGGTTTGGGGGTGTGATGAGTGGTATTTATACCACTATTTCCCACTCATTTAACCTAATGTTTTGTATTGTTTCTCGAGATTTGTGAACGTTTTGATGTGTTTTGTTGTTATTTTTTTCAGATAAATAAAGTTTGGACAGCACTGGAGGCAATTTGGGACAAAACCGGACAAAAATGCACCAACTGGGATATTTATGTCTTCTCTCGAGTCGCGCCGCTCAAAGCTTTGGCGTTGCGACGCCCAGCGTGCGCTGGTTCTACTAAAATGCGCCGGGGTCAACGGGGTCAGAATCTGAAAAGTTGACTTTGCTAACGTGCGCCGTGACACGTGTCCCACCATCACAAGACTTACTAATGTGCGCTGCCACGTGTCATCATCTAACGGTGCCGACAATCATCATCTATGCTATCGTGCGCCGTGCCACGTGTCAACATCTTAACGGCCTTGCTAAAATGCGCCCATGCCACGTGTCAAGATCAGATGCTGCCGACAATCTCAAATCATGATGACGTAAGCAATGACGTCATGAACAGTGCCACGTCAGCGGATCAGATCTGAGTCAACGAACCAGCAAGTGACACGTGTCACTGTAGCACGCGGCGCGACGCGCAGCGAGCGTCGCGACGCGCAACCGCCATCCGCGCCTATAAATTCAGCACCAGATTTCAGAAATTTGTATCCCATCCTCTCTCTTCAATTCCTTCTAAAGAGAGAGTTTCTCTCTCTAAACTCTTTTAGTTTTTACTTTTTTTTAGTTTTGTAAATAATTTTTAATTACTTTTTGTAATAATAGTAATTTAATTTTTCCTTTTTACTTTCTTTTACAGTTTTTACTATTTACTATTTACTTTTTACAGTTTTTACTATTTACCGTGATGAGGTAATTTCCTTATGTTCGGGTGAAAGGTAATTCTTTTATCTATTACTATTTAGATTAATCTCCCTTAAAAATATTATATTTACTATTTAAATCTGACTTAATCAGGATACCGCCAGATTGGTCGGTTGGTAATAAAATATATTCCGCCTTTATGGCTGGTTATTTTGGTTCCGCCTTTATGGCTGGTTATTTTGGTTCCGCCTTTATGGCTGGTTATTTTGGTTCCGCCTTTATGGCTGGTAATAATCACAAGTTTATATATTATTTTAATGGGAGATATCTATATAAGTAGTAGTAGAATTAATTCCTTTTACCCTAACATTTTATTTTATTTTACTTTTTAGTATTTTTATTTTATGTCTTTTATTTTTATATTTTTACTAGCCCTAGTTATGTGTTAGTTATCTAGGGGTTGTGATGACTTTTAATATCACTAGTTTATAAGGGATTATTTTATAGTTTGGGTAATTTATAAGTTTACTTATTAAGTCTTAAGCTTAATGCTTCTTATTGTCTGATCACCAATAAGATTGATATGGTAAATCTAAAATGAACTAGACATAGGGATTTTAGATTTCAGCCTTAGACTTAATAGCCCACGATCTTCCTTGAGGATAGATAACCCTTTAATAGATTTCCTTACAGGATAGGAATATACCTGTGGGCGGGGGGAGCCATAATTGGAACTTAGACTTAATGAATCCAGGTAATGTGATTGACATAGGAATATGGTTCAATTGGGTTATACTGGGTATTTGTAGTTGACCATCGGAAGAGGCTTTTACATAATTTAGTGTTCCAGGTTAGTAAACTGATTTATTACACAAATATAAAATAATCACTTCATCTTTTAAATGATATCAAAAGAAATCACAACCTTAGAAACTTTGTGTCTTTTATTTTCCTTAGTATTTTCTTTTATCTTTTTATTTATTTATTTAGCAAATCTTCAATCAACCAAATCAATCAAGCAATCAATTCCATTCTCCCTTTAATTAGATATTTGTAATTAAATAGATTCAATATAATAATAACAACAGTAGGAATTAAGTCCTCGTGGGATCGATATTTTTATACTACTTGAACGATACGTGCGCTTGCGTTATACGTGTGTTTTACGCCGGTCAATAATTTCCCATAGAGTGTTAACAACTCCAAATCTATCCTAGTAGATCTTTATTCCTTGAATAAAGGTTGTTACTCCCCAGAATTCTACGGAGAATTTCTATTGAAAGAATATCTATGAAAGCCAAGCTTTCACCAATTGCTTTATGGGAATTTCACTGTCAGTGCGCACTCCCACTAACCTCCTTATATACACAAGAATTATTTCGTTTTGATTCAAATCATAACCATTATGATTATTTCAAAACGACAGTTCCAAGAACCTTATGCTTGCTTCAATCCAAACATGGATCGAATAACCCGCAAACCTTGTTTGTCGGTTATTCAAAATCGTCAGGATGTTGTAAACATCCTCCAAAAGGTTTCCTTTTCAGGAAAGCGATTTTGATCTACAACTGACTCATTTCATCAATTGAAATATGCAGTTTTCAACAAGCATCTTCAAAATGGATTTACCATGGCAACAGGTAAAAGATTGAACCGTTATTAACACAATGTTGATAACGATACCTTTCCGTCAAAAGCCCAGCTTTGTACGTTGGTATGTTGCCTTCCATGTACGTCTTCCTTGAAGACGTTTAATGTACCAATAGGCACAATGCCTTGTGGTACAACAACTAGTATCCAAAATAGTTGTTATACATGGAATCCATTTCGGACTCATGGCACTTTGCCATAATAGGGAGTCGACACCTCGTATCACTTCCTCAAAACGTAGTCGGTGGATATACCTTCATAAGATTGACATATTTATGAGGTTAGATCAGAAACCCATACCCTAGGTTGTTTTCTGACTCTATCCGATCTACTCAGTTCTTGTGTATTCGAAGATTAATGGTACAGATTCATTATTGATGAACTGTTTGTGTTCCATTAAGGACTTCGTGCCTTGAACAGTATTACTCCGATTTTCATCGAGTATCACTATCCTCCCACTGACCATTGCATATCGGTATTCCTCTCAGGAAAACCGCATGGTGAGCAACAATTACATTGTTCTCATGTGAGATTTATAAGTACTATACTTATGGTTTCCCTTAGGATGACCTATATTGGCACTTATCCAATTTGGGTTCTTAGTTTGGTATCATCCAAACGTTATGCCTGGCATACCCAAATTATCAGGAATGAGAAACCCCGTTTCTTTCCTGTTCATATCCTATATGACATCTGTCAAACAGATTTATATGGAACCTTATTCTAAATAAGTTTTGCACTGTTAATACATATCCGGTTGAAGGAGATAGTAGCTCAGAGCGACTCGTGATAAACCTTATCATATCCAACAAAATTCGGTTTTAGTTCGGACACACCGTCTAACTGACGTGTCTCGGGAGGAGTCCTCATCTGAAAGAATACCGTACTCTTTCATGTACGTATGAAACTTACTGCTTAAGTATTTTCCATTACAGTCTTACCGTGGCGGAATAATACTATAGCCGATCTGTTTTTCTATTTCGTGTCGAAACTCTAAAGTTTCCGATTTGTGTTCTTCAAAACAAACACATAACCATAACGTGATGCTACATCCGTCAAAGTCACGAAATATTCATGTTCACATCTAGTCTAGCTAGATATGGGCCCACTTACTCTACTATGAATAGGGCTAACAGATCGGTGGCACTTTTACTATTACCAAGTAAATAGTATTTTAGGTACTTTACCTAATAAACTAGATTTGCAGACCTTATTTGAATAGTCAAATCAGTCCTAGTACCCACTCTTCAAAAGTGTGGATATACGAGTCTCGTTTAATTGTGTCCTAGACAACAATGCCACAAATAAGTCTCTATTGATCAAATCAATTTGAGCTATTTATTTGTCATTTTTATATGTTTGAGATTTTATTATATTCAAAATATAAATTATGTTATTCACATCTAATGTGTTTATCTCAGTATCATCTTTATATAATAAAACACTATAGTGTTCTAGAATATAAAGGTTTTATCCGTAACGGATTAAACACTGATATAGAGATAATGTCTCTAGTCAAACTAGTTACATTATAACAGTTCCTAATTTAAGTACATACCCGAAGGATAGTTCCTAAATTTAGGTATCTACGGTCGAAACAGCGACTTTCGTCCCGTTTCCGATTCGCAGAGAAATCTCGGCTTGAAGTCAGTATCCAGCTCATAGCGGATTCTGAACATCAATACATATATTTTATGTACCACACTAAGTATTTAAAATCCAATTTCAATACTAGTAGTGAACATAACTTTGACAAATATTTTAAAGTCAGAGCCTCGCCCTTTCTTTAATTCCTTCGTGTCTTCCATATCCAAATGGTAGTCACTTTGGGATATGTCAATTATCTTTTCAATATTTCACAAACCTTTGGCCAAGCCTTGGGTTTCGGAATATCGAAACGATGTGCACCTTGTGCAACACGGCCAATTGCAAACTTGACTTTTCACCTCTAGAATAGTCAAATCAATTCTCTAAGAATTATTAATTGCAATTTAATACTTTTAAATCTAAAATAGATTTATAAGTATATTAATTAAGCACTAAAGTCATCATCACATAAATCTTCCAAAGATTTTATGCTCTACTTATTTGCTTAATTATGGCCTAGATATAACAAGTTATTTTATCCAATAAAGTAACCTATTATGAATTCCCAATATGAAAATTAAATCATTTAAAACATTTAATCCAATTATATATTTTAAATATTCAACTTTTCAATTCTTTTCTTGATTTTAATAGTCCAACTATTTAATCAATTTTAATAAAGTACTATTTATTATAATGATTACAATAATCCAATTATTTAATCAACTATAATTTTAATATTGATTACTATAATCTAATTATAAAATCAACTATCATTTTAATTCAATTATATTTATTACTATAATCCAATTATAAAATCAACTATATATTGAATGAGTTTGTATATAGTCCAATTATATATATTTTTAAAACAAATTAAAATATTAGTCCAACTAATACTTTTAATTAATAAGACGAGTAAAATATAGATGAGCGCGTTTAGCGAGTATTCGAGCGAATGTTGCAAATTCAATACTTGCCTCCCACTATTTTTCGTCGAGCCTCTAACCCTCTGCCGAGTACTCGGGAAACCGTGTTTCCTAGTGGGCTAGGATCCCGTTAAATATCACACAATCTTGACTTTGGCCAACAAATTGTATGATAATTAACTAGGTAGATCTCGAAGATCAATTGGATCTCATCCAACTCCTAGATCCAGTAGGTGGACATCCAAGTCCCAAACATATTTTATATATGCCCATACATCGAATGTATACCCTAACCTTTTCCTCTGAATCAACTAGGCCTTGGCTTTGGCACAACAAACCTAGTGATCCCAGTCAAGCGCGGACCCATTGACATGGAAGCTCCGTAATCAATGTCAATGGACAAGAAGTGGTCTTGACTTTGGCCAACAAACCACAACTTGGACACGACACCGATATGGAACAAAGCCTCGTGATTAAAACACACATCTTCGACGGACAAGGGCTTGACTTTGGCCAACAACCCCTGCCAATCTTGGATCTTGAGTAAGAATCACTCAATGGAAGGAAAATAAACGCTTGATATTTAACGAGGGTTTTTCGCGTGCAAATTGGCTACCAATTTAATTATCTTTGTTAAGGTCTCATCATCATACACCCTTAAACATGCATTCTAAATACATAATAAAGCGAGTATGAAAATAAATAATAATGATATGCGGATGGATACTTAACACATTGATCATAGATCAAATCTCTCCCTTTCTCACTCAAGCTAGCACTAGTATTACTTCTACCCGTTACACTACACTTCTAAAGAAACCTCATATACATAGAGGGGAATAGGTGAGAAGAGAATACAAAGAGAATAGAGGTGATAAGGCTGGACTCGCAGGTCCAATTTAATAAATCGAATTTATTACAACAATTTCTAAAATTGCCCACCCGACTAATATCCATCCGATATAGATTATTCATTCAACACAACCACGTATTCACACACACATAAGCATGCTATCAATCAATCAATCAAATTAATTAATCTGATAATTAGTGATCATCCAATGTTCAAACAATGATTTGATTTTGTTCGAGTCAAACTCGTTTTTGCGAATAAGTACTTAAAGTACGAATTCATGAATTAAATTAAACTACATCATTAAATCTAATTTAACATGTATTTAATACTAATTCACTATTCAATTCCAAATTAAATGTTACACTTTTATTTAATAAACCTTTTACGATTTAAATTCCAAATTTAATCGTAACGCGTCTCAAAGACCGATTAACGTCCAACGTCAATTCAATTAAAGTCCAATGGGCTTTTAATTGATTTCTTAAGGCGTGGACTTTTGGTCAACTCGGGTCAAAACGATAACCAAAATCCAATCCGGGATTTACCCCATAAGCCCATAAATCAATCTTGGCCCATTAGGCCCAATTGAACTTTAAAGGTTCATTAGCCGCGCATTTGGCTTTATGGTTAAGGTTTTGGGCCCAATTGGATCCAATCCATTTGGCCTAAACCCAACTTGATAAATCAAGCCCAATAGGCCCAAATACAACATTAGAAGCCCAATATCAAAAATAGGCCCAATTAATTAATATACAAAATCCAATTTCATATTCAATTAAACTAAAGTGTATTACATGATTAATCAACTAAATCAACATTTCTAAAACACTAAATTAGTCCAATTAATCATACTCATTCATTATTATATGTCCAACACACAAATTGAAAAATCAAACCCATTTACATGCTACAAAGCTCTCGGCCAAGGAGGGATTTTGTGTCCGATTCGGTTTCAATCCAATCGAGCCCACAATTGACATTAAATCACCATCCAATTTGATTTCATACACATCCAATGTCACAAAATCAAAATTACCAAGACATTTGAGGGCATACACCAATTCGGCCAACATGAGAATTTTGGGGATTTATGTTCAATTCAAAGTACAATCCAATTGACCATAAATTAACATCATCCTACATGATTCTAACTCATCAAATGAACCAAAAAAAAAAATTCCAAGAATCCTAAATCATCCACACATTCGGCCAAGTGAAGCAAATTGGGGATATTTGTTCAATTCAAAATTCATATAATTAACTTCAAATTAACATTATCCAACATCATTAAAACTCATCCAATGAACCAAAATGAAAAAATTCCAAATTTCCAAATATGCTTCAACATTCGGCCAACATGAATAAATTGGGGAAAATTATTCCAAATTAATTTTCTTGAAATTGATCCAATCCACTTCAATTAAAGATCATTTAAACATGCTCAATAATCAATTTAACCAAATCATGCTCAAAATCAAAATATCCAATTTTACATTCACATTCGGCCAAGGTCATCAATTTGGGGAAAATAATTCCAAATCATTTTTCAACAAATTGGTCCAACCAAAATGAAATTAAACATGTTATAAGCATACTTAAACAATCAATTTATTCAAATCATGCTCAACAAACATTTACCCAAATTTTAAGCCCTAAAATTTCATGCTTGAACCTGGCTCTTGATGCCATTGTTGGTTATTATCTAGGTCCCAAGATCAACAAGACATGAAAACATGCGTGAATACACCAACGAAGATAGCAGAATACTTACATCGGTTGGTTGAGAGTCGAATCGGCAACAAACAAAGCACAAAATGCTCACTGGTTTGGCGCCACTGCATGCAGTTCACTGCCTTCTGTCTTCTGTTTTTGAGCTGTGAAATGGAGCTCCTAACTTCGTCGGATGGATCCCGGCTCATGGGTGAACCTCCCTACCACCTTCGCAAGACTCGTAAGTGTGCTAGCACTTGAATTTTCACCATGAAAACCCACTCTTGCTTCCCCTTAGTGTCACGTAATTTCTGGTTCTGAACCAGTCCATTTTTTGTTCTGTTTTGTGCGTGAGAGAAGAGAAAGAAAATGGAGAGATAGAAATGTGTTGACTTGTTACAAAAGGTGTAAAGGTTTTTCCTTTTATATTTTCCAAAAATATAAAATGATTTACCTTTTGCTTTAATAATCAAAATCAAGCAAAAAGTTGGAGCCAAAAGCATAAAGTTTTCCCTCCAAAAGCTTTTTACACTTTATGTCAACTTTAGGTCATATCAACTTTAATAAAGTGACATGTCTTTGACGCTTGATGCGACTTGCGTCGCCGCACTCGAATTTGAAATACGAATGCGCTCGCAATCACACCCGGGCTCGGGTTCGTTAATTCCAAATTAATGATTTTTCTGTCGCGTCGTAATTAAATGATTACGCCTAGCGAATTCACTATTCACGTCGCTAACGAATTAATTCTAAATTAATTCGTTCGCCCGAATTAAAATCTAATTTTAATTACGCGTCGAAATCTAATTTCATTTAATATATCGAATATATTAATTTAATCGATTAATTCCAAATTAATCGTTATCTCTCTCTTGGCGATATTTTATCCTAGATAAAATATCTCCGTAATTAATCCTAGATTAATTTTCTCTCTCTTCTATATAATCTCAGATTATTCAAGAGTGCGAGTTGTGCGTCATCGGTGGATTATCGGGAAGCGACCCATGAGATCCCCGGATTAGGTGGTAGTAAATACGGTCGTCGGAGTATCCGAATCACGTACGTACCAAGTACTACGTGTTGGATTTTAATCAAGTCCACAAGATCACAAACAATGCATAAAAAAAATCACATATGAACACATCAAAGGAGGTGGCGGAATCAACTCACATTGAATTCGGTTTTTGATGTTTGAAGAACAAGGTGCGTTTTTGGCTCCCTCCAAGTCACGGCAGTAGCTTCTCCTTGCAGTGGGCTGTGCGGTTTGGACTGGTTTGGTGCTCACCATTTTCGGCCATGCAAGACTCCATTGAAGCTCCAAGCTTCAAGCTTCCATGCTCACAAATTCACTTCCCTATCACCTATGTATCACTCCTAGGGTGTGCTAGCACTAATCATCTTCCATTTGCTTCTCAAAATTTTCGGTGAACCAGAGAAATTTTAAGAAGAATCGGCAGTGATGCCGTGGAGGAAGAAGAGAGAAAAGAGGAGGAGAGGAAAAACGTTTTGGCTCCAAGCCAAAAAACCGTTGTACTGTACACATGTGTGAGAGAAAAAAAAAAAGAATCTAATATAATATTTTTATTCATTTACCAAGTAAAAATAAATAAAAATATATATATATATCTTATCTTTTAATTCAAAAGTAAAAAGTTAAAACAATAAAGCTTTTCATCATTCAATTTAACTTTAAAGTCACATCACATCTATTCACTTTAATAAGTGACATATTGTCAAGTCACATCACTCAAAGTGACAATGATTTTGACGATTGACGCGACTAGCGATTTGACGCTTGATGTGACTCGCGTGCCGCGCTCGAATTCGAAATACGAATGCGCTCGCAATCACTCTCGGCTCGGGTTCGCTAATTCCAAATTAACGAATTTTCCGTCGCGTCGTAATTAAGTGATTTGCCTAGCGAATTCACTATTTACGTCGCTAACGAATTAATTCTAAATTAATTCGTTCGCCCGAATTAAAATCTATTTTAATTCGCGTCGAAATCCAATTTCGATTAATATATCGAATATATTAATTTTATCGATTAATTCCAAATTAATCGTTCTCTCTCTTTAATTAATATTTTATCCCAGATAAAATATCTCCGCTATTAATCCCAGATTAATTTTCTCTCTCATCGAATTAATCCCAGATTAATTTCTATCTCTCTCTTCTAATAATCCCAGATTAATCTAAGTGCGAGTAATACGTCATCGGTGAATCTTCGGGAACCGACCCATGAGATCTCCGGATATGTTGGCAGTAAATACGGTCGTCGGACTATCCGAACACGTAAGTACCTCGTACTACGTTTATACCGATTTATAAGACAAGGTTAGCCTCTAGCAAAACGCCATGCCTACCCAATTCTCCAGAAATATTCTTACAGGAATATATAGATCTGTATCAAGCGTAGTATACCGTAGTATTGTGTATATCGGCCCAGTATCGGATAATCACGTGCTAGGGCTGGGGCTGGATAAGTGTCTGCCCCGTCCGAAAAACACATGTCGGATGTCTGGTAACATAGTCTCTATAATCGGATATACATGACCTGGTCACAATATCCCGATTGGTTGCGCAACACTCAAGAGCACTAGTACCATATCCTGCGTGACATCTACTCCAATATGACTGAAGTGACACTTCCGTCTCGACATCACACCCCAATACACTACGACTCCCTGATAAACCCAGAAGCGGTGTACCCAGAACCGGTTAAAGCCCTGTACCACCAAGACCAGAGTTTACCGATTATCGCAAGTATTAGCGATGCAAGTCTCAGGTTAAGACTATACACACCTACCTCGATTCGGCCTCCCATAGACACATAGTCATAATACCAATGGGAGATCCGAGGGGTCTATCCAGAGCGAAGCTGTTTCCCGTACCATCGGTGAAAAACACGACCTCCTATTGCACTTGCATAAGTATCCAATACTTATATACATGAGAACTATGCCGTTGTGCCCTCACAACGCGCACAAGTGCAATACTAGCCTATTCCGCATTATCGATGTCCAGTCTCGATAATACTTCGGCTAGGGATATTTAATGATTAATCCTTCGGGGATTGATACTGTCTCATATCATCTCAATCCAGGAACTTAATCATATGGACCTCTCTTCATTTATACATCTATGGTGATCTAATCACAAATGATGAGAGTGCCAATTTCCTTGTCACATATTTAATTTGTACAGCAACACCGTGATCTGTACAAATAGTGACGCTATGGGTCATATTATCCAACAATCTCCCACTTGGCACATAGCCAGTCACTCGAGTGTCTAACACCCGAACTATGTACTATTCGCTCAAATTGCTGAGGAAAGGTTTTCGTCGCGGATTTGCTTAATTATCGTCTGACGCGATTTACACGATCATCACATCGCCACGATGTATGATCCGAACGAATCAGATGATATAGAAGTATATATCTGGATCGTCGATGAGACCTTTAATTCCTTAGCCTGTGCTGACGCCTAGCTCAGCTGCTAACAGAACTATATCAATCTAATTAGATTTATTATCGATCCAAATGGCTTCTATTGCTGCCTTAGCTGCAGCAATAATCCGTATTTGTTGTTAATTCGGCAACAGTTATCTTGCTCGGAAGATTTCCAGCTCACTGTCCCGGTTTCAAACTTTATAGTACCGTAGTATTTACCGATTTGGAAACTTGCAGCAGTGATCCCAGTCACTTCAAGTTCTCTATCTCCTTAGTTTAAGACAACATCTTTAGTTCTCTCAGATACTAACAGATGTTCTTAATCTTCAATCCAGTGACTATCACTTGGATTGACCGATTATGACTC